>JAVSCE010022736.1:0-21432 GCA_032199065.1 Smutsia gigantea | reverse complement strand
ATTTAGGCATGAGAAGAAAACAAATCCTATCCTTTGCAACAACATGGATGGAGCTAGAGGGTATTGTGCTCTGTGAAATAAGCCAAGCTGAAAAAGACAAGTATCAAATGATTTCACTCATATGTGGAGTATAAGAACAAAGAAAAAAACTGAAGGAACAAAACCGCAGCAGACTCACAGAACCAAAGAACTGACTAGTAGTTACCAAAGGGAAAGGGACTGGGGAAGATGGGTGGGAAGGGAGGCATAAGAGGTTAAAAGGGGCCTTATGATTAGCAGATATAATGTTGGGGGGGCATGGGGAGGGCTGTTCAACTCAGAGAAGACAAGTAGTGATTCCATAGCTTCTCACTACGCAGATGGACAGCGACTGTAATGGGGTTGGTGGGGGGGACCTGATGAAGGGGGTAGTTTAATAACCATAATATTGCACATGCAATTGTAGATTAATGATCCAAAATAAATTATTAAAAAAAAGAATACTTAGGAGAAGCTAATAAAAAATAAGTAATAAAAAAAAGAAAAAAATATACAGCAGCTTTACTCCTTTAACTGCCAAAAACTGGAAGTGACCAAGGTATCCTTTCATAGGTGAACAGAAAAACAAGCCATGGTACAACAACATTATTCACATTTTTCAGTATTAAAAGGAAATCAACTATCCAGCTACAGAGAAGCATTTTGCAAGTGAAAGAAGCTGATCTGAGAAGACAACATACTGTATGTCTCGGCTACCATTTCCTTCAGGTGTTGAGCTTTAACTATATGCTGACTCACAGTGAGACAGTGTAGGGAGTCTGGCTGTAGACCTGTTCATTTTAACACTGTAAAATCTTGAGTCAGATTTTAATATTGCAAAATCTTGGGCCAAATAATTCGAAGCCTTAATGCAGATGCACTAAAGTAAAGAAATGGTAGATGAATTGTTTGTATTAAAAAAAAAACTTAAGAAAACTATACTAAATCTGAATCATGTTCAACCTTTGTATTTTGTTTGATTTTAAACATTATTCAGTTTTTGAAATGACAAAATATCAGCCATTTAGAATTTAAATTGGAGTGTTTAGAGCCTGTAAATCTAAATGCTGGCTCAAATTTGTTCCTCAGCTACTTAGAGCACTATTCTTTTAATGTTTGCATAATCCTAAGAACCTCAACACTTGAATACATAATCTAAAAATTGTATTAGTAAAGCTGGTAGCCTTGAAATTGTCAATGTGATATCTATATGTAGATAAATATATATAGTGGCCTTCAGGACTGTCACAGTAACACTTTATTTACAGAGCTAATGTTTGTCCTAATTTTCAGGATCCTAGAAGAGAGCTTTATACAATTACTGATGTGAATTTCTCTAAAGTGTATATTTTTGTGTCAGGTTATATTATTTAAAAAAGTGTTACTTTGTAAAACTTGTACATAAGTATTGTATAGTTTACACAGTTTTCATCTTGTGCGTGGTTACTGCTTAATGCTTTTTAAACTTGGAACATTCACTATGGTTAAATAAGGTCTTAAAAGAAATGTAAATATTCTGTTAATAAAACTAAATATTTTAATGATTTTTTTTTAAAGAAAGTCTTGATCTGTGATTCCCTATGAGGCCTGTTTTGGCTTTTTTTGTTACCATAATCACTTTTATAGTAACAAAGCTTTAAGCTTTCTCCCTTTGAATCTGGTTCTTTTCCCTCACTCTAAAATATTCTTGTAGAAAGAAAAAGGAAATGAAAATTTAGTTCATAAATTAACTGGAAGTACTTAATTTTCTAAGCATAGACATTGTAGATCAATTCTGCTTCTGTTTTTATATACTATTTTACATGTCAGTCCTCCCCAAATAATAACTTTATTAACAAAGCTCACAGCTCACAGAAATACATTAAATGCAACATTTTGATTATTAACACATGTACAATTGCACAACACAAAACAATTCCAAATAAGTTTAAGAGGTAGAGCAAAGAATTAGCACACTCACAAGTCTGTTAATATAAAAAAATCTTTAGCAAGTTCATATCAAAATGATCTCTATCCTATCTTTTGGAAATTCTCCCAGTTTTCCATGTGTGGATACGGAGGAGGATTATCTGCATGTTTTTTTAAAGAAGAGCTAACTGTAATGCCATAGATTCCACCCAAACTGTGACAGTGTTTTATATATATTACATAGTATTTACAAGAAAGATTCTAATATCACCAAGAGGCATCTTTCCACATTATTAATAGGTGTTTTCAAGTTATTGTAACCAAGTGTTCTTACTAATATATCTAAATAATGAAAGCTGTATATAAAAAGTCACTACCTACACTTACTAAAGTCTTTTAAATTAGATCCCTGGTTTAAGACAGCTTGCAACTGCCAGCAGTTTCAAAGTGTCATAATACACAATACTGTGCCTTCCTAAAAAAATTAGCAAAGATTCTTTGTCTTACTTACCGTGGAACCCGATATTACTGGTATGTCATTATTATCTTGAAATGTCTCTTTCATCTGTGCAATACGGTCCTTGAAAATACTTTTTACATACCATGTGAACACTATCAGTCTTTGCCAACAAAAACCGACCTAAAGGTCTCTTGAGAGAATGCTCCTCCACTGGATAGCTGGCCGGCAAGAGCACGAAAGGGGACACTACGATTCTGCATGAGTTTGTGGAAATCACCCCACATTTTGTCCAAGGAACAATTCTTACCTAAAACTTACATGGAAGAGGAGAAAGTTAAAACTTCTAACATTTATTTTGCCTGTTTCATTAAGCAGACATTAAGATAAGCCCATTTTGATACTATAAAAAACAAATACAGTGAATATTCATGATGCTCGATCTGTATAGTACTAATTTTTAAAACAAAATTCCACTAATACGGATCTGCATAACCGAACACCAAATGAAAGAGAAATAAGTGTATGAGCATTAAGACTTCCAGGAAGCAATGAAATCCTATGAATTTTGCAGCTCAAGTGACTTACAGCACTTTGTACCTAATCTGGTCATGTAAATACACTGTCCAAATTATCAAATTGACTTAATAGACTCGCTCAACAGCTAATTTAAAGATTTCAAGGAAAATACTCGCAATGAAGGATTAAATCAATTCATTCAAGGTAGTTTTAGCACTTTTCCCTTTACTGTAAATATCAACAATATAGATAACTTGAGATAATCATTTTCCCTCATAATTCTCAGGTGGCAAATTTAAAACATCATACCAATGAAAGTGATAATATGAATCATTAGCATTCTTTGGTTTAATATTTGATGGACCCAGATATTCAATATGATTAGAATGTCCCTTCAAGGATTAACTCTTTCCTTAGAACTTCTGAGAATTTCTAAGGGTTAGTTTAGTAAAATTCATACCATTATTCTGTAAAACACCAGGTTCACAAGCTAAAAAGCATTATTTACTCAGAATCTTCACCAATCCCCAATACAAATTTGTTCCTCTCAACTGCCATAAAGTACAGCAGTACTGAGAGGATCCAAACAATCTAATAGAGTCACTCATGAAAACTCTGAAACTTGTTTGTTTAGGATTTGATCTATGCTGCTGATATATTTTTAAACCATGTAAATTTCAAAAATTTCAATAACAAGTAAAAGATAACACTAGACTTAACTGTTTGATAACTGCCCAGGGAAATAAGCTGAAGATGCAGAAGGGAGGACGGTGGGTTTTGAAGATGTCTGTAATGCTCCTAAAATGCCATCTTTTTGATGGTCTGCAAATGACGACCAAAAAAATTATTTGTATTCCCTTAAGTCTTTATAAAATACATTTAATTAAACCACAGTGTATATAATCCATTTCAGGAATGTCTTCTCACCTGCATTATTAAATAGATTTTGGCTGAGTCCGCGTAAAGGAATGTTATCTTCCCTTTTCTTCAGATATTTGGATTCCAGCCCTGAATTTTCACCACTTAAAAGGAAAATAGCAATTATTTACTTAATTTAACAAAGTCTTATTTTCTTTTTAGTAGTTAATTTTGATGGTTTAACAGTTTGAAGATTTATCTGTAGACATACATACATCATACATAATATAACTAAATTATATTTATAGCTTTAATCAAAACAAATCAAAAATTTCACTGGTTTCTTAAGCAAATAACTTATTTATAAGCCAAAGTAGCTTTCTTCCAGTAAAGAGTAAATTACAGTAACACCAAAAATTCCTTAAGAGGTGGAATAAAGAACGTAGGGGAAATGAATATTCTATTACTATAAAATTTTAAGCAGTGTGTGATACATGATGAAAGAAAAATACACATGTTCATGCCTTGAGAATATATTTAGTACTTCCTATCTCATCCTGCATTTAAAATGAATGATTTCATTTTCCTTTGGCTACTCTTCAGAATTTTGGAGCGCTTCAAAGTTGTCATTAGTAGTAATATACATTGTACACTGATTCTATCAGATGAATACAAACGGAATTTTGAAAAATAAAGGGAGAATTCTGCAGTTCTATTTTTCCCCTTTCTACCACCATATCCTTCTTTCAAAATCTGTCTGGTGTTAAGTTTCTCTAATAGGTCACTTGTAACAAGAAGTCAAAGGTACTTGGAAAACAATGACATTATATCCCTTACTATATTAAATGACGTTTATTCCCAATTTTCAGAAAAGAACTGTGTATGATTAGGTATTTTTTTCAATTTTAACTTTTTTTCTTTAACCTTCGATACCCATTGCCACTTTTTACTTGCTGACAACAAATAAAAGAATAAACCAACTCTAAGCAGGAAAAAACCCAAAAGAAATGAACAGTCCTAATGTTATGGATACATGATTATGTTTGATTTTGTACCTCAAATATGATATTTTCTGCAAGTAAAATTGGTGTGTCTGATGCAAATAGATAAACATTATGATGTTCTACCATTAATATGAATGCCACATGCTATGCCTCTTGAACAAGAAATTAAATACAACAAATACATGCATTTCAGGACTTGAAAGAAATCTGACCTTTTTTAATAAAGGAGGCTCACAAACATTATGTTAATGCTCATCTTGTTGCCAATTTTAGAGGAACCAATAAATAAAGGACAGAAACATGGGAAAAGACGCTTCTTTGAGCCATGTCAGTAATTCAGTTTGCAATACACTGGAGTGATGATAGCTCACGGTAATGACTGCCAGCAGCAGGCCTTAATAAGAATTAAATTTTAAGTCAATAAGGAAACATAGTCTTAAGAAAATACTGCAAACACAGGGATGATCCAGATACAAGTTTGCATGTATGAGTTGTTTAATTTAGCTAAAACTCACTGATGCAACAAACTTCACTATGTAAAACCTGCTGAAGATCTAAAAAATGGGCAAGGAACCTCTGAGTAGGCAAAACAGAAGTCACAAATAAATTATTTGTGAAGAAGTAAAAAATAAGCATTAAAGCTTATTTATGTTAGCTATGGAACAATCTCACAAACCTTTTTACTCTTATTACCAAAGAATTTTAGCAGTTAAACTAGCTGGTTTCTCAGATTGTTTAACCCTGGAAGCAATTATTCAGTGAAATGGAGCACTTTCAGGGGCAGATCTCCCGATGCAGGAAAACAAAAACAAAAGCAGCTGATATGAGCAATTAAAACTTATTTCTAAATAATTGCCCAAGAACATTTGAAGAGTAATCTTCAATTATGTAGGAAATCTCTTTTAAAAAATAAAATTTTAGTATATGTCTAACTGTATCCTACAGCTTAAAAAATAGGAGAAATCTTTCTTATAGCTAAGAGTAACTCAAATTATACTCATCAACTTAAAATACCATAAATAAATAAGTGGGCATCATAGCTTTCAAGCACTGTTAAAAATTCTTTACAAAGACTTATAAAATTGCAAACATTAAATTTATCAACAAGTACTTACTTTTCCTTATCAGTTGAGCAAGGCACATTACTAGTTGTTCCTGAGTATCTCCTAGTGATGTGTTTGGTTTTGTAAATTGCAAGTTAAACTGAATCTGTAAAGAGGGAAAACACCTCATGTAACTGAACTAGTGAGAACTGAGAGGTCTATAATAAATGGTTAACCTTTTTTTCTGTACTTCTAGATCACAGAAGTACAGCTTCAACCTATATTTTATAAACAAGTACATTTTATAGAGAAGATTTAATAAAAAGAATTCTATTTCTCCTTACCAAAAAAATTCCTGTAATATAAGATGAACACAAGATCAATCAGAAATTATTCTCTTCATTAGTTTGAAACAAAAACAAGAACACTAATACATTTACTAAGTGTTATAGTGCTAAAAGTAATCACAATGATACAATTCTTACCGTTATAAGAACTTCTCAAGTCTGTTAAATTTACTTAAGGAATCTAAATGAGGGCTAGGAATTTGAATTTTGAAAGAGTCAAAAGTAATCCAAGAATCTATACAAAAATCCAAACTGAAATACCAACATGTAAGACAACAATTTATTTAAAGTGATAATGACTCTGACTGAGCCAGCTTCATACCAAGAATGTGTAATGGGTTCTCTATTAGGAAATCTATAAATAAAAATCACCACACTGATAGATAAAAGAAAAAATGTGACAACTTGCATAGAAATAGAAAGGGCATGAATAAACAGTACCTATTTCTGGTAAAAATTCTTAAAACAGAGATAACATACTAGCTTAAAATGATAAAACTGTAAATTAGAAAGGGAAAGGTATATGCTTCTGTACTTGGATATCAAGGTCAATATTCTAAAAGTTATCAGTTCTCCCTATATTCATCGACACATTTAACATGATAACATTGAACACAAATAGTATTCTTTCTTGAACTTAAGACACATTGATTCTACTACTCCTTATAGAAAAACAAACCTGTGAAGATTAAGAAAAAGTATCAAATATTTATACATAATAGAGTTTCTGGCCACCAACCATAAATTGAAAACTGGACAAAATAAACAAAACAAATGGTTTCAACTGGACAACCAAGTACAGGACTGTGAACTCTCAGAGAAGTGTAATCTCTACCATCAACCGAGCTTTCTAACTAGAGGCATCTCCTGATTGCAGGTAAACAGGGCGAATATAATTGCTAAATGGAGATCAAGATCAGAGTTGAGGGAATTTGGAGTGATGAGTCCATAGGGCAGAATTATGATGAAAAAGGAGCAACAATGAGAACAAGCTAAGGAAATCTGCACATGGGTCCCCTTGAGTTTTCACTGAGTACTAGGTACATGCACAGGGTAAAACTCGACAAGGCTGGGCAAATAAAGAGAGGAGAGGTTCACACTGAACAATCCCCAACATTCATAATCATACAAAGTGGACAGTCCTTGGTAACCATTTAGGGCATTCAGTGGAGAGCTGTGAGGGGCTTTGTAATAGGGCTAAACTATCTCTTGAGTAAAAGCTACTTCAGATGCACATTACTAAAGCTATAAGAAAAAAAGCAAAAAGCCTCAAGAGATCAAGATGATCCATGAGTAACTTAAGTACCTACTACTCTTAAAAGGAAGATAACAAAATCCATACAATCAACAACACATTGACAATGTTCTACACTCTATCAAAAATTACTAGAAAATAGTTATACCAACACAAATCAGTTAATAGAAATGGATTCAGAAATGATAAAACAAGGACACAATAATTTATAATTAAGATAATTATAAATATTAACAAGAGTTTAGTGGAAATCAGAAGTATGAGAAAAATGGGCCATATAAAAAAGAATGAAATGGAACTTCTAGAGATGACAAATTCAATATCTAAAATGAATGATAAATTATAACACGACAATGTATATTATAAGAGAGAACAAGAAGAAAATAAAACCAACAGTAGAGATAAAATGAAATGCAAAAAAAAAAAAGAACAATTTAATAGAAAACAGCAGGAACAGAGCAGAAAAGAGACAAAGAAAGACTGGCTATAGAGAAAACAATAGCAAGCTGATAAACTTTAACAATATATACATTAAATTTTGAATTGTTAAAGATAGAATGTCAGAATGGATAAAAATATAAGAGTCAATTACAGGATATCTAAAAGAAATCCAGTTTAAATATAAAGACAGATGAGTAACAGTAAAAGGACAGAAAATGTTAATAAACATGCAAACTGTAATTGAGGATAATCAAACACACTGAAGGCAAGAGAGACCAGAGGCAATAAAAATAAACAACTCATTTTATCCCAGTAACTATTAGAATTTTGGAGTTTTTGCTTAAAAAAAAATTCATGTGAGAGCACAACAGGATCACGACATTTACGTTTTCTACTCCTTCATTTTGGAGGATTGTGATGCCACTCTAGCTTTACAGTCACTGCTCTACAGAGTGTCCGTCAGCAGGAAGAGAAGAGTGGTCTGGTTTTACAGTTTCAAAGGACTGATCCGCAATCCTGTTAGAAAATGCACTGAGGAATGCAAACAACTCCTTCACTTGGAGTTAAAAACAAATGCACTCATGATGACATACATTTATTTATTTCTTTATTTATGTATTTAGGTATCATTAATGTACAATTACATGAGCACCATTATGGTTACTATACTCCCCCCATTGTCAAGTCCCCACCACATACCCCGTTACAGTCCCTGTCCAACTTAGGATTTTAGAACCTAACTTGATATTAGTATCAAGGTAGATTCTTCTTTCTGCTGAGAAATGAAAAAAGGAACTCCTCCAGGTCAAACAGAGTGAAGAAATCCCCCTTTTTTTTCATAGTTCTCTTCGGCCCCGGCCCCGACCCTCAGGCAATTCTGTGGAAGCAGAAGTGACAGTAAGGAAGACAGGAAGCAAAGTGAAATGGTGACAGTGGCAGTGACTTAGACAACACCTGGAACTCTAACAGAAGGGAAATGAAGGGGAATCAAGTCCTCAGACAGAGGCACTGCGGTCACACAGCATGGGGCAAATTCTAATTACTTTTTTCATTCTCTGTCCTCCCAAAACGTAGTACCAGATGCAGACACCACTGCATGAACTGCCTGGCAGACCAGGGGAACTAAAAAGCCCCTGGTTTCTGGCTACAAACCAGGAAGGAGGAACCTGGGGATTCAGGAAATTTGGGGCAAATCACAGCAAGGAACTCAAGAAAGATATCCCATAAAGTTGTGTATGAGTTTCCAGCCTCACTTCCAAGCTAGACAGGCAAGATCTAATCCCAATCAGCATACCAAGGGCTTTGAGGACAGAACTACAGGGTAAACTAATGCCCAGATCACAGATCGGGCACTAGATGGCACACATACTGACAGATACAAATAACATGGCAAAGTTTTTAAAGACTGAACTGACACAGGACTTGCAACTTGAACCTAACAAGACTGCTAAAAAAAAATCACATTCTCCATAGGATTTAAATAAGATCTAGACACATGGAATCAAAACCACTCAACAAAGAACCCGGAAAAATTAAGCAATTCACAAGGTAAAAGACAAACGAACAGATGTCAATGCCAATATGACAAAAATACTGGAATTATCCGAAAAACATTTACAAGCATCTATTATAACTATTCCTTAAGAAGTAAAAGTGAATGTTCTTGAAATAAATGTAAAAAAGTCCCAGTAGAAAAAAAGATGTGCAAAAGAAACAAATGGAAATTTAAGAACTGAAATACTCAGTGGATGGGCTCTTTAGCAGAATGAAGATTAAAAGAAAGAGTAAACTTGCAGATTGATCAAAAGAATCGATCAAATATGAAAAACTGACAAAAATATTTCAGAAGAAAGAAAAAAAGAATAACGCTCACTGAGGTATGGGAAAACAGACAAAGGTCTAACATTCGTGTAGCTTAAATCCCAGAGAGGAGACAGTATGGTACAGAAAAAATATTTCAAAGAATAATGGTTGTTGTACACTTCTACAATTTAGCAAAAGATATTAATTTTGAGAAGCTTAGCAAATCCCAAATGCATAAAGTCAAAGAAATCCATGCCCAGACAAATCACTGCCAAACTGAAGACAAAAGAAAAAGAATTTTGAAAGCAGCCAGAAAAAAAAGGATGCATTATATATGGTTGAACAAACAACTGGAATTGCAAATTTCTGAAGGAACTAGAACATTTTTAAAGACCTATAAATATAAAATTCCACATCCAGAGAAAATATCACTTAGGAATGTATGTGAAAGAAAGGCACTTCCAGATGAAGAAAAAGAGACGTCTGCGACAAGACTGCCTCTAAAACAAATTCTAAAGAATGTTCTACTAACGAGGCCCAAAGTCTCCAAGGGACATAATAAAGATCAGAGAAGAAATAAATAAAATTGAGAAGAATAAAACAATAGAAAAAATCAATGAAACCAAGAGCTGGTTCTTTGAAAAAATAAACAAAATAGATAAACCCCTAGCCAGACTCATTAAGAGACAAAGAGAATCTACACACATAAACAGAATCAGAAATGAGAAAGGAAAAATAATGACAGACCCCACAGAAATACAAAGAATTATAAGAGAATATTATGAAAACCTATATGCTAACAAGCTGGAAAACATAGAAGAAATGGACAACTTCTTAGAAAAACACAACCTCCCAAGAATGACCAAGCAAGAAACAGAAAAACTAAACAGACCAATCACCAGCAACGAAATTGAATCAGTAATCAAAAAACTACCCAAACACAAAACCCCGGACCTGATGGATACACCTCTAAATTCGACCATAGAGAGAAGAAATAATACCCATTCTCCTTAAAGTTTTCCAAAAAATAGGAGAGAGGAGGGAATACTTCCAAACTCATTCTATAAAGCCAGCATCACTCTAATACCAAAACCGGGCAAAGACCTCACCAAAAAAGAAAAGTACAGACCAATATCCCTGATGAACGTAGATGCAAAAATACTCAACAAAATATTAGCAAACCGAATTCAAAAATGCATCAAGAGGATCATACACTATGATCAAGTGGGATTCATCCCAGGGATGCAAGGATGGTACAACATTCGAAAATCCATCAACATCATCCACCACATCAACAAAAAGAAGAACAAAAACCACATTATCATCTCCTTAGATGCTGAAAAAGCATTTGACAAAATTCAGCATCCATTCATGATTTAAACTCTCAACAAATTGGGTAGAGACAGCAAGTACCTCAACATCATAAAGGCCATATATGACAAACCCACAGTTAACATCATACTTAACGGCGAGACGCTGAAAGCTTTTCATCTAAGATCGGGAACAAGACAGGGATGCCCACTCTCTCCACTGTTATTCAACATAGTACTGGAGGTCCTAGCCATGGCAATCAGACAAAACAAAGACATACAAGGCATCCAGATTGGTAAAGAAGAAGTCAAATTGTCACTCTTTGCAGATGACATGATGATGTACATAAAACACCCTAAAGACTCCACTCCAAAACTACTAGGACTAATATCTGAATTCAGCCTAAGTTGCAGGATACAAAATTAACACACAGAAAACTGTTGCTTTCCTATACACTAACGAACTAACAGACAGAGAAATCAGAAAAACAATTCCATTCACAATTGAATCAAAAAGAATAAAATACATAGGAATAAACCTAATGAAGGAAGTGAAAGACCTATACTCTGAAAACTACAAGACACTCCTAAGAGAAAATAAAGAGGACACTAACAAATGGAAATGTATCCCATGCTCTTGGCTAGGAAGAATAAATATTTTCAAAATGGCTATACTACCTGCAGCAATCTACAGATTCAACGCAATCCCTGTTAAACTACCAACAGCTTTCTTAATGAACTGGAACAAATAATTCTAAAATTCATATGGAACCACCAAAGACCCCAAATAGCCAAAGCAATCCTGAGAAGGAGGAATAAAACAGGGGGAATTATGCTCCCTGACTTCAAGCTCTACTACAAAGCCACAGTAATCAAGACAATTTGGTATTGACACAAAAACAGACCCAGAGACGAGTGGAACAGAATAGAAAATACAAACATTAACCCAAACATACACAGTCAATTAATATTTGATAAAGGAGCCTTGGATAGACAATGGGGAGATGACAGCCTCTTCAGCAGCTGGTGTTGGAAAAACTGGACAGCTACATGTAAGAGAATGAAAGTGGACTACTGTCTAGCCGCATACACAAAGGTAAACTCAAGGTGGATCAAAGACCTGAATGTAAGTCATGAAACCATAAAACTCTTAGAAAAAAATAGGCAAAAATCTCTTGGACATAAACATGAGCGACTTCTTCATGAACATATCTCCTCGGGCAAGGGAAACAAAAGCAAAAATGAACAAGTGGGACTATATCAAGCTGGAAAGCTTCTGTACAGCAAAGCACACCATCAGTAGAACAAGAAGACATCCTACAGTATGGAGAATATATTCATAAATAACGTATCTGATAAAGGGTTGACATCCAAAATATATAAAGAGCTCACGCACCTTAAAAAACAACAAGCAAATAATCCAATTAAGAAATGGGCAGAGGACATGAATAGACACTTCTCTAAGGAAGAAATTCAGATGGCCAACAGGCACATGAAAAGATGCTCCACATCGCTAATCATCAGAGAAATGCAGATTAAAACCACCATGAGATAGCACCTCACACTAGTGAGGATGGCCAACATCCAAAACACAAACAACAACAAATGTTGGCGAGGATGTGGAGAAGAGGGAACCCTCCTACACTGCTGGTGGGAATGCAAATTAGTTCAACCATTGTGGAAAGCAGTATGGAGGTTCCTCAAAAAACTCAAAATAGAAATACCATTTGACCCAGGAATCCTACTCCTAGGAATTTACCCTAAGAATGAAGCAACCCAGTTTGAAAAAGACAGATGCACCCCTATGTTTATTGCAGCACTATTTACAATAGTCAAGAAATGGAAGCAACCTAAGTGTCCATAAGTAGATGAATGGATAAAGAAGATGTGGTACATATACACAATGGAATATTATTCAGCCATAAGAAGAAAACAAATCCTACCATTTGCAACAACATGGATGGAGCTAGAGGGTATTATGCTCTGTGAAATAAGCCAAGCCAAAAAAGACAAGTATCAAATGATTTTATTCATATGTGGAGTATAAGAACAAAGAAAAAGTACTGCAGGAACAAAACAGTAGCAGACTCACAGAACCCAAGAACGGACTAATAGTTACCAAAGGGAAAGGGACTGGGGAAAATGGGTGGAAAGGGAGGGATAAGAGGGAAAAAGGGGCATTGCAATTAGCAGATGTAATGTTGGGGGGGCATGGGGAGGGCAGTACAACTCAGAGAAGACAAGTAGTGATTCTATAGCATCTCACTACGCTGATGGACAGTGACTGTAATGGGGTTGGTGGGGGGGACCTGATGAAGGGGTAGTTTAATAACCATAATATTGCACATGTAATTGTAGATTAGTGATACCAAAATCAATTATATTAAAAAAAAGAAATAAAGGTTTTAAATAAATTCAAAGTCCAGTAAAGGTGCATGTCATTAAAAGCTGTATACCTGAAGGGTCTAACTACTTCGCCTTCAGAATCTCAAATTCTCTTTCTGATCCAAGCATCTTATCCCTCACTTTTCTCTCTGCTTGCTAAAACTGGTCAGGCCCACTACAAAACAACACACCTCCTCCTAGCATTTTCCCCCACCTCTACCTGAAGAAGTCCCACCCATCATTCAACGTGAGTTCCAACCCCACATTCCTGGGAAGAGAGCAACACTTGGCTTGTTCCCTTCTTCTGACATGTTCCTTCTCCTCCTCCTTTGCAAACGCATTATGCATTCACTGGCTATGATTTTATGCAACGGACTTGAGTTCCTTCCTCATCCCTGCATCCCAGAAGCACCCTGAGCATGACAGGCCTGAGTGGGAGCGCTGTAGAGGCCACAGCCCTGAAGGAAGCACCACGTGCGTGAAAAAGACAGTTCAGCAAGATAAAAAGGACCTCAAATATCTTACAATGCCCCTCACTTACATCACATTGACACTCTTTCAGATTTAGAACCTGGTAGATTTTTTCAAAAATTAAAAAAAAATGCATATCCATGATTGTTGTTGTTATCACTATTATTTTGCTCTATATTTAGTAGCTCTTGTGGGGAGAAGGTCACATTTTTAACCAGAAGAATTCAGTTGACTCTTTTTCTTTACAAGACACAGGAGAAGAGAGTAGACTCAGCATGCCTCCGTGCCAGAGGCCTCACCAGAGGTGGAGGAGGCAGAATATGGGTCTGTGGCCAATACCCGCGAGTCAGCACCATCAGGAGTGAGCTCATCTCAATACAGAGGAAACCCTTCAGGAGTAAAGAAGCTCTAATCCTGTCATTCACTGTCCAAACCAGGTCAGTTTTGAACGTGAAAGAGGCACCATTAGCAATTACACCAGGCAGCAGGTATTAGCTGGAACTGTCCCAGGCCAACCGGAACCTATGACAATTCCACAAAAAAGCCGGTGACCCTGAACATCAGGGCACAGCAGGAGGGAGACCACTGCAGCTTGAAAGCCTCTCTGGGTAGCTCGGAGCGAGTCCCCTGACGAAGCTGGCTATCTGAAGAGCCATGTGGCGTTCTCCCACCTCTAGAAAGCTCAGCAGGAAAAAGGAAAGTGCTGAGAATGCTATGTTGAGTGACCCAATCATCACGGGATTAGAGGCTGGGAGCTGCTAGGAGCCTTTGCCATCCATCAAAATCCACCTCCCACTGCTGTCACCAACCATTAGCATCAGCAAGTAACCTGTCAGGCTGAAGAGATCTTATTACCTAGGAGCCTCTGTAACTTCTCTGCCATCAAACAAAGATAACAGCTGAGGGAGAAAGAAGGCCCCATTTTCTGCCACAGCCAAATGAAAAGAAGAATCACAGCAGCACAAAATGTTGACACTGGAAAGGACCTTCAAGACCATCTAATCCAGATCATCCATTTATAAATGGGGCAACCACCTCAGCAAGATTAAATAAAACATTTTACATTACTTGAAGAAAAAAACTAATTTAATTCACACTATTCCTTCATTCAATAAACATGTATGGAATACTCTCAACATGTCACAACATTAGGGGATAAAGAGAAAGAAGACACAGTCCTGCCCATGAGGATCTATATACTTATAGTTGAAAATGTTAGTAATAATATTTCAAAAACTGATTGTTGAGTGTATCATAAAACTATTGTTACTACCACTTGAAATATGGCAAAAAGAAAGGGATTCTATTTTTTTTTTTTTTTTAATATAATTTATTTTATTATCATTAATTTACAATTACATGTGCAATATTACGATTATTAAACTACCCCTTCATCAGGTCCCCCCCACCAACCCCATTACAGTCACTGTCCATCAGCGTAGTGAGATGCTATAGAATCACTACTTGTCTTCTCTGAGTTGTACTGCCCTCCCCATGCCCCCCAACATTACATCTGCTAATCGTAATGCCCCTTTTTCCCTCTTATCCCTCCCTTCCCACCCACTTTCCCCAGTCCCTTTCCCTTTGGTAACTATTAGTCCGTTCTTGGGTTCTGTGAGTCTGCTGCTGTGTTGTTCCTTCAGTTTTTTTCTTTGTTCTTATACTCCACATATGAGTGAAATCATTTGATACTTGTCTTTTTCGGCTTGGCTTATTTCACTGAGCATAATACCTTTTAGCTCCATCCATGTTGTTGCAAATGGAAGGATTTGTTTTCTTCTTATGGCTGAATAACATTCCATTGTGTATATATACCACTTCTTCTTTATCCATTCATCTACTGATGGACACTTAGGTTGCTTCCATTTCTTGGCTATTGTAAATAGTGCTGCAATAAACATAGGGTGCATCTGTCCTTTTCAAATTGGGCTGCTGCATTCTTAGGGTAAATTCCTAGGAGTGGAATTCCTGGGTCAAATGGTATTTCTATTTTGAGTCTTTTGAGGAACTCCATACTGCTTTCCACAATGGTTGAACTAATTTGCATTCCCACCAGCAGTGTAGGAGGGTTCCCTTTTCTCCACATCCTCGCCAACATTTGTTGTTGTGTTTTGGATGTTGGCCATCCTCACTGGTGTGAGGTGACATCTCATTGTGGTTTTAATCTGCATTTCTCTGATGATTAGCGATGTGGAGCATCTTTTCATGTGCCTGTTGGCCATCTGAATTTCTTCTTTGGAGAAGTGTCTATTCATGTCCTCTGCCCATTTCTTAATTGGATTATTTGCTTTCTGTTTGTTAAGGTGCATGAGTTCTTTATATATTTTGGATGTCAACCCTTTATCAGATACGTTTTTATGAATATATTCTCCCATACTGTAGGATGTCTTTTTGTTCTACTGATGGTGTCCTTTGCTGTACAGAAGCTTTTCAGCTTGATATAGTCCCACTTGTTCATTTTTGCTTTTGTTTCCCTTGCCCGGGGAGATATGTTCATGAAGAAGTTGCTCATGTTTATGTCCATGAGATTTTTGCCTATGTTTTTTTCTAAGAGTTTTATGGTTTCATGTCTTACATTCAAATCTTTGATCCACCTTGAGTTTACCTTTGTGTATGGGGCTAGACAGTAGTCCGGTTTCATTCTCTTACATGTAGCTGTCCAGTTTTTCCAGCACCAGCTGCTGAACAGGCTGTCATCTCCCCATTGTATATCCAAGGCACTTTTATCAAATATTAATTGACTGTATATGTTTGGGTTAATGTTTGGATTTTTCTATTCTGTTCCACTGGTCTGTGGGTCTGTTTTTGTGCCAATACCAAATTGTCTTGATTACTGTGGCTTTGTAGTAGAGCTTGAAGTCAGGGAGTGTAATTCCCCTGTTTTATTCCTCCTTCTCAGGATTGCTTTGGCTATTCGGGGTCTTTTGTGGTTCCATATGAATTTTAGAATTATTTGTTCCAGTTCATTGAAGAAAGCTGTTGGTAGTTTGATAGGGATTGCGTTGAATCTGTAGATTGCTTTAGGTAGTATAGCCATTTTGACAATATTTATTCTTCCTAGCCAAGAGCATGGGATGCATTTCCATTTGTTAGTGTCCTCTTTAATTTCTCTTAGGAGTGTCTTGTAGTTTTCAGAGTACAGGTCTTTCACTTCCTTCGTTAGGTTTATTCCTAGGTACTTTATTCTTTTTGATGCAATTGTGAATGGAATTGTTTTTCTGATTTCTCTAAGAAAGGGATTCTTAATAGGGAGAATGTTGGTAAACACTGACACTATATGGTGACTTTGCTGAGAATTCTCGAAATGAAAAAATGTATAATAATAAACCTGCTTGATTTGTCTTCTTTTTCTATTCCTTCTTTTCCCACATTTATGTTATCACCATACGCAAAGCAATGAGAATCAAATGGAAGTCTATGATTTTCTTGTGTATATATACCATAAATATTAAAGTTCAGAGTGTATATTTCTAGATTTCCTAGAATCCTGCAGAAAATAAATCTAACTTAATTGGACTCGGGTCTTTCTCTTCTATCTTTAAAACAAATGAGCCTCTAAAACCACAGCATTTATTCACTGAATGTCCTCATGTAGAAAGATGATCATTGTACGAAATTAGTTTAATTAGAAGATCTTCTTATTCATTCATTCTTTATATAATTTATTATAACAATCATGGAACATTCTAAATGTTTTATAAGAAAAGGGAATTTGGGGCTTAAATGAAACCAGTAGCTAAATAATTACTTAAACATAACCTAAACAAAACATTACTTAAACCCACAAATGGTGGTTACACTCTTTCATAGACCATTTCAATTATTTAAAAAATGATTTGCCATATCATTAAAGCATCAAAACCCAATATCATGAGAAGTTTTGTTGCTAGGGACCATGTCTGTAGTGTGACAATTTCCTTTGTTTTCTAAGTTCATTTCTCCATATTGCTAAATACAAATTTTAATCAACAGTTTCATTAGACTTCCACATTCAAATAAAATGTGGCTTCTCCTTGAATACTCATAAAAATAAAAAATTTTACATACATGTTAGCAGCTCAAAATATAATGTGTCATCAAAGAGACTGAAAATAATATGTATTTCTCTAATATTGTACTTTAGTATTCAGTTACAATAATAAACTTGCACAGGTTTTCACAGCCTTAAACATTTTCAACTTACATTGAGCATAATGGTTTGCATTATGATGCTAAATTAAATGAGGATGAGGTGAGTGGAAACAAATTCAGAAAAAGTGGCTTGTTTTTCCACTCCCACTACCAGAAGCATGAGACGAGTTTTCTTCAATATTTGCTGTGAGAACTTGGTCGAACTTCTTGCAGTAAAACTCACAAAAATGTGCCTCCCACCCCCATCCCCATGACTGGGTTCCCTTGGAGTTTTTACCTCTCGGAGTCGTCCATACTGAGCTTCCAGCAATTCATCCCTCATGGTCCAGATTCTCCTGCTCAGCACGGTTCCCAGGGTGGTTTCCTTAGGAGTCTCTGCTGTGGTCAGCCATGATCTCTGCATTTGCCTGCCTGCCTCTCCAATCTTGGGACGGTGGTTTGTCCTGTGTCCCCCACTCTCTAATGGATCCTAGGAGTTGATCGTTCAGTCTGTTAAGATTTGTACTTGTTGTTAGGAAGGAGTGGCTAGTCTCAAGCTCCTTACATGCAGAACCAGAAACTAGAAGTCACTTCTATTCAGTTTTGTTGTGAACTTAATACTATTCTAGAAATACAGTCTGTTAATTAAAAAAAAAAAGAGTCCACTAACTCCTCTGAAGTGTCCGGGAACCAATAACATGAACTACCTTCCTCTTAACCCAGACTCCTAAGCTTCCAGAACTGTTAATTTCAATAAGCAGTCAGCATTCTTATAAATACCTATTCACAAACATAACCAATAAGCCCTCTCTATGTTTTTGTGTCTAAACAGAGCAGCAATAATGAAGAATATACGCTATTTCCTTGGGAGGAGCTATCATGAGCTACTAAATAGGCTTCATGATGCAGCTGCTCATAAGAGAGTTTGGGAAGTTTCCTGCTTGCATAAAGATTCTAAGCTCTAGTATAATATGTAAGGGTCAATTTTATAGAGATCTAAATTTCCGCCCATAACACTGTTCCTGTGTGAAGGCCTGAATACTTTCCACCATGGCAAGTCAACACTAGCTTTAAGAAAAAATCATTATAATCAGTTCATAGTAAGATATTGAGGAATATCCAGAGGCAAAGAAAATGCATTTAAGGAAAATAGCTTTAAGGAAGTTGAATCATAAAGTAGGAATCTGTATAACTTTTTCTCCTGATTTTTACCTTGTTGGAATCAAAGATCTATAATGAAAAGCAGTAATCACTTATCTCATTTCTCCCCTCCTGCAGACACATTCTACAAGGATAATATCTCTCAACTTTTTCTGTTTCTAGGGATTTTGATGGTTATCTCTTCAAAACTTAGTAGGAAGTTTGTTTCTTCTTAGATCTTGACTTACTAACTTTAGATAATATCTATTGACTTCCATCATTATGAAATATGAGCACTGAGTTCATTTAACTTGCTCCCTCTATCCCTTTCTCTTCTTCCCACTGTTGAGTATTTATAACATTATTTTTAGCTTTCGTATTGGTTAACCATTAACTAACTATAAGTAACATACCAAACACATACTTCTCATTACATTGACTTTCTCTGGGAGCTCTTGAACACACTTTGTAGCATAAGCACATTAACATGGAAATATATTTTTCTGTTTCTCATTAGATTGATTCTAAGAGATGGACATCAACAAACACAATTATAATAATGATGTAAATTTGCTCTAATGTTATGAGAGAAATGTATTCCCCTCTCCACAGGTCCCATTTTGTGACTATATGTATACATACACATACATATATTCCCATGACATGAATATTACATACAGCCTAAAGAAAGCCAACTGAACAAACATTTATTTAACACCTACCACATACAAGTCAGTACTAAAACTGATCGCTAAAGCTGAAAGAGGAGCATATGCACCTGTACAAAAATGACTAAAATCCAGACAGAAGGTTATGAGATCTGGAAAGTATTCAGTATCTTGTGAATGCTGAATCACATACCTCTTTTTTTTAAGGAATTGGTATTTTAATTATTAGAATGCATTTAGTCATGCAACAAATACTCAAGTGCCTACTATGCATCAGGCATTGCACAGGGCACTCGAGAAAAACTGGTGCGTCAAAATGAGCATGATGCTGTGCAGATGACAGGGAAGGTATGTCATAAGAACAGAGTGGAAGTGGGCAAGACTTAATTTTAGGAGAGTCAGGATGAACTTGAGGATATGACAACTGTGATAAGATTTAAGTTAACGAAAACTAAACTGTGTAGCGAGAGAAGCAGGAGAACGGCGTGGGACATCCTGAGCAAAGCACACAACATGCCCAAAGCCTTTCATTTCATCCTTTAGATGAATGGAAAGAAAGCCGAGTGGAACCCAGAATGCAGGAAACAGGCAATTGTTTAATGCCTGATTATTATAATGCAAATTGCTAATGTTTGATGGGTTGCATGTATGATTAAAATAAGTTATGTAACAATATGTATACATATGTGTATATATACAACTTCATATATGTGTAATGTAACTTTAAAAGGATGTATCATGATAAAAAGTAATTCATAAATATATTCCCATATACATTACACATATATAAAATACAATTTTAAGTTAGCTTTAACATTTCCTCTATGGATTGCTAAAATAATAAATCCTTTCTCTACCAGAAATTATATAAACAAACTCTGAGAAACTACATATCCATTCACGCATAAGATTTAAGTTGCTCCTTCCAAAAGTTCTTCAACCACATGTTTATTATAGCCTGGAAAGACAGAGTAGTTTATGTAACATTCACACTACTGAAATTACTCTCTGCTTTGTTGTTCTGGCTGCTTTTTTTGACCCAACCCCTTGTTTTTCAAAACATTAAATACTCCTGTAAATCTTATTGTTTCTGCATGGTCCATTTCCAAGAAGAGTATTTTTTCAACAGTAGTTTGGACACATTAATGAAATCAATTAAGTGGGTCAATTTTTTTAATAGAATCAAATCAAAAATTATTTGGTGGAAAGTGGTGCTTCTGAAGCTTTTTTTTTTAGTTATATACGCATATCAAGGGTCAATATGGAAAATGAATTTCTTAGTTGTCAAAGACAAAAACATAAGAGAAACACTCTTCTAGAAACTTGCATACTTGAAAATTCAGTAACACTGCCAAGGGAGTATTTTGCCAAAGTATGTATGGTGAATCTGTTTGCAACAGAAATATTTTCATTATCATCATCAGGTGCTGGAAATGCAGTCTCACGTGTGCAGTCTTTCAACCCCTGCTCAGTCGCTTAAGAATGGGCCTTAGGCCCGGAACACTTCCTTGTAAGAGATAAGAGTCCTCACAGCCTGTTTGGGTTTATCATCAACTGCAGGAATATATTCCCAGCTTCAGACTCAATGTGTTCTGCTTAAGTGCATGTGCCAATGCCCTCAGGCAGGTCCTCTGCTTCCTGCATTTCAGACCCCACAGGGGTGGGGTCAGGATGCTTCCACTGAAGCAGGAAATG
>JAVSCE010022735.1:0-24735 GCA_032199065.1 Smutsia gigantea | reverse complement strand
CATGTTGGTCAGTGGTAGAAAATTAAATATCTTTATTCCTAAACTCAGAACAAGACAGATCCAGAACTCAACAGAAAAACATCAAGCAACATGAAAAGTACACAGAAAGGTACATACAAAGCATTTGCAAAGATGTTCAGAGTAATGCAAGTTTAGTTATACTGAACTCTCACTTTTCACCTATCAGACCAACTTGGGTGCAAGGTGACAGCATGCTAATCTGATAAAGGGGTGGAGAAACAGGCTGGGAGAAATGAGGTTCAATCTCACTGGGGGACAATTCAGCATTACCTATCCTAGGCACAGATGTAAAACCTTGGAACCAGCACTTTTACAGCAGGACATATGTTCAAAGTTGCTCATGGACCTCGGCGTACAGGGGGAAGCACTGGTCAAAGGAGAGAGGTGTGGAGTGGAGATTTTCCACTGTATGCTCTTTTAAATCCTTCACATTTTGTTCTAAAGTGAATGTATTACCTATGCAAAAAAATACACAATTCTTTTAAAACTCAGAAGAGCTTTAAGCCTAAGGGAGGAGAAACTTCAAAAAACGAAGACAAAGTGATTAATGCGTACAGAATTTCAGTTGGGATGACGAAATTGTTCTGTGGATGGATGGTGGTGATGGCCACACAACCACACGAATGTACCTAATACCACTGAAGTGTACACTTAAAAATGGCTAAAATAGTCAATTTTATGCTTTGTGTAGTTTACCACAAAAAAGAAAGTTTAAAAGCAAAACAAAAAAGACAAGCACTTGAGGCTGAATCTTGAGGCTACCTGTAAATACCATCATTTCCAAGATACTCTGCAGAGATGCTAACACAAGGGGCTTAGACCACCTAAATTCTCTGTGAGCAGTCCTGAATGAATGTTATCTTTATTAATGAACGAAATTTGCCAATGGTAAAACTCAATTGCACCTTAACTTTATTGACTTTCTGAATTTACATGAAAACATGATGTGGTGGAGAAAAAAATCCTTTGCCCTGCTACATGGACCTGATTTTTCCCTTAAAAAATGTGATCTTGGTAATGATTACATTCAGAATGAAATGGCTCGTTCCCAACTATGATGTACACTCTAAATTATACTAGGAAGTCCTAGTAAGACTGGCCTAGATTATCCAAAAGAGTGAATTTTGTCAACATATTTCATTAAGAACTGAATGGTTTAAAATGTTGTGGATAGACGCATGCATAGAGAATGCAAACACTAAAATATGTATTGTATTTTGTTACAAAATGTGTTCAGAAGAATGCTAGAAAAGTCATCATACAAGATCATGGTAAAGAGAATTATTCTTTGTTCAGAGAGGAATGGAAAAGCAAGAGGTGAACAAAGAAACATCTATTTGCTTTGCAAGTTTATTTCTAAAAAGTTTCAGAGAAGAGACTGGTCTTGACTGAACTCAAAAGAAAATGAAAGGAATTTATATATATATATATATATACACACACACTATATATATATATATATATATATATATATATATATACTTTCCCATGGTCAAGAATAAGCTCAAGTGACCCCCACACTGAATTCTAACTCCCCTATTCATTCACTCCTCTATGTCACCATCAATTTAAGTTAATACTCTTACTGTTGTCTACTCCAGTCAAACTATTAACTCTCCGTATGTACATCTGTCTCCCTGACTGCACTTCTTGAAGGCAGGAACTGTTTTACTCATCCATTCCCCAATGCCTAGCCCCTAGTGGGGATTTAATCTGCTGAATGGAAGAAAGTTTGAATCCAAGATGAACCTTTCCAATCTAGTAGAGCTACTATCTTACCAGGTAGACATGACTTCAAGTCTGAGCAGTACATGCAATTCCTTTGCCCATAAACTACCCACAGGTTTTGCAATACAATATTGCTTTCTTTTAACCTTTATTTCAGTAGCGTTATTTTATATTATGTTGTTAATTGGGGATTTAAATTGTCTGACCTCAAATGACATGGACATCAACTCACTGGTAACTGCTGCTATTGATAAAGTAGCAAATTTCTATTTCTGGCTCATAAGCATTTTGCAAATTCAGTGTTTGGAAGCTTAGCTAGTTCCTAGGGGGAAGAAAACTGCACCACAAAGAAAATCATTCACTCAAGGTCACAGCCCCTTAACTGCTCCTGGGAGTCAAAGCAAATGGGTAGATGCAAAGCATACATACAATGTGATCCAATAATCAGCTGGTACTTTCTTTAGAAGCTTTTCATTTACAAGATGACCAAGTTGAATAAATGCTTAGCTCTCTGTTCACAATTGATTTGTTATGGGGACTCCTGCTTTGTCTTTAATCTCCAGATTTCCTTGCGGATTTTTCTTACGAGTAGAAACTATAGAACTAGAAAGTTCTTTCAAGACATGTCAAAGACAAGATACCGCCATAGCCCTCTAACATACAGTCCAGCATCTCAGCAAGGATTATGGGGAACTCAGCACCTCTTCTGAAACCCTAGAAACCTAAACACCACAAATACAGTATAAAAACTCGGCAGAGGTCCTGCACACGTGGAAAATTACATTCCCCCGTGATAGACACCATATGCATCTCTTCCTAACTCATCCCATTTGGAATTAGTGGTCTAATTTCTGTCTGTCTTTCCTACTTTGTCTGGGCACCCTGCACTTTCAGCAATGCTCACCAAATACAATTAACCGCCCACTGGCCTGTACAAGGCCAACCTTCCCTGCTGGAACATCACTACCAATCTGCTCTGGTCACCGTTTAGCTCCAGTGTCTAGGACAGATGCCAGTGCCTGGCATTTCGAAGGTGCTCCCTGTTTTTGAATGTGTAGATGACTAGTCTAACCAATGAAACCAGATGAATCTGATTATATGCATTAACTCAGCTGACACTGAAAGGAGGGCAATAGTATTTTTTTTTACAGTGTAAATAAGTAACACAAATCACTCCTTTCAACAGAGAATAGCTACCTGTTTTGTTATTTATAAGATGATTTCTTGCTACCAATGCTTTGTAGTGCTGTCAGAAGCAGCAAATGGCCTCGTTGCTATGTAGCCTAAATCTACTCCAAGGAGAAGAGCTGAGGTCCTATAGCATATGATTTACTCTTCCTACAAGATTCCTTTATGTCCTCATATCCCTACCGGATACTATTTACATTCAGTGCTGTATGTATTCTAACCATTTCCTGTATATTTTACCATACTTCTTATGTGTTACTTACTCATAAGTTCTTCCAAACAATAGTCCCTTTCTGTCTCCCAAAGCTATTCACAGAGTAGGCACTCAAATGCTTTGGGAACTGATTCATTCATTCTGTATTCCCAGTTACCTCCTGCAGAATTGCTAAATGTCAGCATTTTGCCAGTGTAAGGTTGAGTGACCTATAATCCCAATTTCTCCTAGACATTTCTGATGAAGTAAATGACAAATACCATAATATAAGAAAATGGTTTTATTCCTAATTTTTAGTTCCCATACAGTTTACAAATACACTTTTACTCTGGTAATACAGCTTTGCAACTAGCGATGCAGTTGAACTAACACCCATAAATACAGGTGGGGAGACAATTAACATCTGCTAATGTTTCTCTACATAAACTGTTCTTTTAATGTCATTTTTTTAAAAAACAATTGCAAATAGACTACATAATATACGTGGGCAAAAGGCAATTAAGTGAATCTCTTGAAACACTAAAAGTATAATAAACAGTGCATATTATCAACATTTACATGATTCACATCAAAATGATGACATCCTAAAACGTATTCCTTTTAAAGGATAGATTTATCAATAAAATATTACATATCTTTTAATACTCTGGTACAATACTTCATATACTGCAGGAAAATTAAATGTAGGTCTAGTCATCAGTTTAATAAAGGATCCTTTCCCGTTAGCTTTTATTAATAAAAGAATCACAATTAAGTCATAAATAAACAGGCAAATTATTAATTACATGATTTGAGGTTTAGGATGAAAACTTGTAAAAATTAGTTTGATATACAGCAAAGTTATACAACACATTAAAACCAACTGTTTAATATTTTTGCCTTGGGTGAACTGCCCGTAGGGAAAAAGGAACAAACTTTTAATAATGGAAGATACAATAAACTACATTTTGGATCTTGTTTTTCAAGAGGAAGAGGGAAAAAGATTTCAACTAAAGGAAGGGCTAATACAGATCCTAATAAAGGCATCTTGAAATCAGGGAGGCCGTGTGCTTGTTATATAAAACTTTATTCCCCAAACAACATACATTAAACAAAAACTGCACTGGGTTTGTACTTACGGCTATAGGCTAAATTTCCCTTTTGGATTAATAAGCTACAACAAAACACTTCACAATTGCAGACCTTTCCACACTCCCCTGAAATAGAAATAACCCAGGACTTTATATTAGTTCTTAAAATCTCCAGTAAAATAACCCCTAGAAATAACTTTGATGATTTTCTTGGCTGTTCCAAAGCAACTAGGCTCCACAGAGAATGCACACACCAAGAAAGTCAGGCATCTATTTCCTCATCCCGGTTAGCCACATTTGAAAAGTCATTGATTTCAATGGGAGAAATGACCATAGTTTTCAGAAAGCCCACATATTGGATATGAGGTGTCTTTATACATTTTTTAAAAGTCTACTAAGATTCTTAAATTTGGCTTAAAAAAAAATCCCCAATACCACATGCCCGATAATTTTGTCATCCCAAATATAAAATCCTATGCTTATAATTTTAAAATACTCAGCCAGCTATGGGATATTGTGCAAATTTAACGTCTACTAGCAATCCAGACGAAGGCTGCATGCATGTAGTTATCACTCCTCTTCCAGGTAACCCAATTCTGCTACTATTGACTGCTCTGGCCCTGGGTCCTCTGACTTCCTCAAAAACCACCTCTTTGGAACTTTCACTTCCACTATTTTTTTAAATCCCACACCTAGACTCCCTCATCTCCACACCTGCCTCTCTGCCTGATTCCATCCTGCGTAGAGTATCTTCTCTGAGAACCTGCGATCACCTTTTTACCAAACACATGACAAACCTTAGCAACCTAGAGACTATCACAATCTTGTCTTGGCCTAAGTTTAATATAACATGATAGTTTTCTAACTTCATGGAGGGAAATCTAAATGAAACCAATGTCCTGCAACAAACAAAGCTGGCCAAGATCAGGTGTTTCTGCTCCAAGTGCAAAAATCACTGATCCTAAGCTACAGGCAGAGACGTTAATGCAGCAGATATATCTGTACAATCAAACCCTTGTATGCTGGTGAAAGACTTTGCCCCCAAAGTCCACAGTCAAAACATTACCACAAAATCAAGGCAAAACAGAAAATCATTCAACGTGGCAATGCAATAAAAAGAACAGGATCCAAGATCCTTGTAAAATACTGAACTGTAATCTCTTTCTATAGGCTTGACAAGAAGACAGTAGTCATTTACATTCCTCTTACGAGGTAATTACCTTCAGGCCACACCTGTGTTCTAAAGCAATTTCTAAGTTCAATGGAAAAGGAGGGGTTGTCAAAGAACATTTTGTCTGTGAAAATGGCAGCCACTGCTCCCCCCAACTACCTCAGGGCTTCAAGGGAGAGAAGACCTCAGAAAGGAACTACTACCATGAGTTAGAGTCCTTCCTTTCGGAAGAATCCTGAACAGCAAAGCTGCTGTAGCATTTTATTATCTTTACAAAGTCAACCAATGATACTTGAATTGAAATACACTCACTGAATGATAATTCAACACACAGGGCAAAGAGGATGTCTTTGGAGAAGGCACTTCAGGTAGAACGTCAGCAAATCTTACTGCTTGGTTAAAACAAAACTGAGCTACTGGAAATTCACTGTGACTAGCAGCCTGGTTCACACCTCCTTCTCCCCACAGTCTGGTCACGTCTATGTGCAGAGCTGGCCTTGACCAGGGGCAGGTGGGCATGGCATGCACCCCCACCCATAGGTGCCCTGGAGACTGGGCACTACTGCTTTCAAATGCCCTGCTCTCCTAAACACACCCTTCCTTACGAGACCAGTTTCCCCAAGTGATGGTTCAGAAAATATGTTCAAAGGCAGCAAACAGAAAGCTTTCTGAGGGGCCCCTATTTCTCTGTCTGACTTCCCACTGCCACCAGCTACCACAAGCAGCTTCAGCTTCCCAAGGTCACTAGCAGCTTCCACTTTTGCTAACTCTAGCTGTTTTCCCATGATGCTGATTCTGACAGTCTGTTACATGGGGTCCCCAGTGAACCACACCTCCACTTTATGCCCTCAAGCGTCTGCCCTTCCAGAATCTGGGCTGGGCCGCGACTTCAGTCAACAGAGGGCAGAAGTGATGTTGACAGCTCTGGGGTTAAGTCTTACGAAGGCCTGGCCACTACAGCTTTGAACCCTTGGGAGCTGCCTTGTAGGCGGTCCAGCTACCCGGCTGGTGAGGCCACATGGAGAAGGGGAGACCTGAGGGCCGCATGCAGAGAGACAGACCCAACCATCCCCAAGTCTTGGCCAACCTGCTGACCACATGAGGGGCACCAGCACGACAAGGAGAGCAACAGCTCAGCAGAGTCCAGCCCAGACTGAAGAACAGTGAGAAGAAAAACAAAAGAATTACTGTTTTAAGCCACTAAATTTTGGGGTGTTTGTCAGCAACAACTGATAACCGAAACACTGGTTATCCACAGATGCATTTTCTCCCCCTAAACATAAGACAATTACTCAAATGAAAAAAAAATATGGCGAACATTTTCCAACCACAACCTTCGCAATCCACAGGCTGAATGGTAATTGGTCATCTGCTAAGAAGAAAACACACCTTTTATCCTAAGTTTCCATAACTTTTCCCATGATTTTTTAATGGCAGTGCAAAGGTAGACAGTCAACTCCTGATGGTCTGGGGCACTGGCTTAATGATCATTTAGCCAAATAAAAAAGAGGCCATCAAAATGAATCATCCACCTCTGGAGAAGTAATGATAAATGGAATTGTTCTCACTTCTATAAGATGTTGTTGCTTAACTTTCCCAGATCATTTTTTCTCTTACAAGTACCCTATCATCCCCCATAAAGACAAAAGTAATTGAATTTTTAAGGTTATAAAAAGACAAAAAAATGCCAAGTAGAATTTTAATCACCATCACCTCTAAGATATAGAGCACAATTTAACTGTTTCTTCAATTTTAAATAAAATTCTATAAAATAGAACATTGTCTACATTGTAGAGATGATTTATTCATATCTGAGGAAATGAGTAATTGGTAATCAGGTGTTGTTTAGTTAGAATACAATGGTCTTTAAACGGTTTCAAATTTTGCTTATCAAAAGGTAGTCGACCACACCACAAGCCTCCCGAATCCAAACTCGTTCCTCACAGAGACTTCCTTGCATCTGTTCTTGATCCTTTTAGGGGGATGGTGAAAGTCCACATCTGGGAAAGAAAGAAGTTAGAATTTTAAGGAACATACATCTAAAAGTTTGTCAAGGCATTAAACTAACTTAAATCAGATTAAAGCTTTTAAATATACTACCCATCAAAATGGTAATTTCAACAAGAAATAATGAAACTGAGTTTTCTAAATTGTCTCTTAAATATATATCACCTACTTGGGAGACTGTCTAAAAAGGTGATTGACAGGGAGGACACATACAAGAGAGATAAATTCCCAGCGACAGAGATGGACGGGATATGGAGCCGAGTGAGTCAGGGGCCAAGTGGAAAGAGAACTCAGGCCCCTGGCCTCCAACCACCCAGCACTATGTCTCCATGCTTCCCAGATCCTTACAGATCAGCTCCCAGCATAGCCCAGTTAACCAACTCTAAAAACACTGCGGAACGGTGAACCTGCTCTTCACCTCCGACGCCAACCATTTCTCTCTAATAACTGCTAGCCTTGCCCCTCACAGAATTAACTCTGTACTTGGTTTCAAAGCTGAATGAACTCTAAAATCAATCCAGCTTAGAAAAAAGAAGTTCAAGAAGGGGGAAAAAGGAGGCTGGTTTGTGAAATTCACTTATGGTACACTTTGCTAAAACAGTCACAAATTATGTCTGCTTAAAAATGCCACAAGTGATATAAACAAGTGATAGAGCACTTCCATTTAAATACCGATTTCTGTGCTGAAGTCTTGGTAGGACCTCTCATCTGAAACTTTTCTGCTGTTGCATCAGACCCACGTTTTCATATACTCTGGCATTATCTTCTCTCATTCTTAAAAGAAAAAGGAAGACATAAACAAAGATGCAGCCCATGTTGTTCAAACTCATATGGTATTTATAAAGCATATACTACATTCTTTGGGGACCAGATATAGTGCAGACACAGTTCCTGCCCCAAGGAGCTAGCATTCCAGGATTAGCTATAAGACATCAGCATACAGCAATATAAAGTTCAAAGTGAAATAGGAGTCTCAGCCACTGTGTCCTCTGGGGTCTGGAGGAAAGTGAGTTGTTCTCCAGGCGGGCAGAGCAAATTTGGCCTATACAATGAGGCTTTTGAGTTAGACCTTGAAGGAGGGTGGGACACGCACATATAGAAGGACAAGTATTAGTTTCAGGCACAGAGATCTGAATGGCAGGAGCTCCAAGAGTGGGGGAAACAGAGCAGTCAGGCAGGAACTGTCGATTCCTTTGGCACCGAGTCCAGCTACTTGAAGGGGAACAGTGAACATGAAACTCAATGGCATTTTAGGGCCCTGGATGGTAAGCTCTAAATGCCTTAGAGCTCAGACTCTGTTTTGCTGAGCAGGGAGCAGAGAGCGGAGATCAACGCAGTCTGGGAGGACGAGGAACACAGCAGCTGTGGGAACCAGCCTATGAGAGGCAACAAGGAGAAAGGGCTTGGAGCCCAGGGTATCTTGGGTCTGCACGCTGTAAGGGGACAGTGGAAATGGAAAGGCACAGAACCTGTTAGTCACTCGCAGGCCCCTTGTAATATGGAAGTTGTGAGAGCTGGTTCTGTTGTGCCAGCATGCAGGGAAAGCTTTCTGGCAAGGACTCAGAGACTTGCCATGCTGGCTGCACTGCAAATTACTGCAGATAGCAATTTAAAACACCAATGTTCCCCGTCAGTCCTCTGGGAAAGAAAAAAACCAGCAGAGGGAAGAGGCAACTTGGTGGAGAGAATACTTTTGCTCCATCATTTCATTTCAATGTTAAATAGAAAGCAAATGTAAACACAAGCTTCATATATACTACCTAACATGTTTATACAGAGTACTGAAACCAGCAGGGGTTTATAAACCCCACATCAGAAGCAGATAGAGATGAGACTCTTACGGGAAAATAAAAAGTAATGGTATACCAGAAGCTGACTTTAGAATATACAGAAAAATAATAACCTACAATTGTTAATCATGTACAAAAACAGGCTATGGCCAGGATTTGGCCTCAGGGCAGTAGTTTGCTAACTCCTGGTTTAAATGCCCAAAGCAGATTTCTGTTGACTGTGGAAAATCAACAGGTCAGGACTGTGTTGATGCATTAATGGTCAACTGGTTTACTTTTACTTAGTGAAGAGTCTTAACACATGAAAAAAGGTTGTTACTACCTCTGTAACAATCCTAACCCATCAAAAGAAAAATTAGATTCTTCTTAGAGAAGCACCACTTGGTATACTTAATAACCCCAAACAATCCTATAGCTAGTGCAGCAACAAGACTTTTGTTTAGGCAAATTAAAATTTAGCTCAGATAGACACCAATATCCTCACTAATGGGCTGGGCAAAAATAATGTACACCAGTGAAAGGGGAGTGCTGAAAAGGCTTACTTTTGTTGAAACTTTACTGCTGGATTGTGTTCAGGTAAAATGAATGTCCTTCATTACTACTTACTCTGCACAGGATGGTGTTGGGGTACAAGGTGGGAGGGGACTCTGATCTCCACTTGTCTGGTCCGTTAGGGAATACTTAATATTTGTATATTCGTGCCCTTTCCTCTTGCTTTTCTGAAAGGTGAAAATTGCATATATGAGGGACTGTGCCTTCTCTCAACGGAAAAAGAAACAAAAAATGCATTTCACAACAAAGAGAGAAAGAGGCCAACAGATGGCTTGGACCTTGAATACTGATTTGTTGACCAAATGTTACGGGATTCAACTACTCAATGGAAACACACCTATGGGTGAAAAGTAGTTTTGAACCATACAATTCAAAAGCAGAGTCACGCATTAACAACGTGCTGCATTAAACCAAAGGTACCTGTTTCTGAGCTAAGACAGAATTCACACATTTTTTGCCACATTAGCATCTAATCATTTCATAGTTCACTTACAACACATTTAATGATTTTCAGGTAAGCAGCTGGGAAAAGAGTTCCAGAAATAAATTCACTCCAAGTAGAAATGGCACACAGGTACAAAAGATAGTAACACTCTTATCAAAAACAATAATACACTTTATTGTATCTTCCCCGTCCCCCACCTCCACCTTGGAAAAGACCCCAGCACCTTTAAAATTTTATTTTTGGCTCTAATGATACTCTGAAAAAATGGCAAAGAAAACGAGTAGAATGTTACCTCATTTCAGATGCAGAGTGAACTGCATTTGGTAGGACCCCCTGTTAGCTGACTGATCACTCTTTACTCCTAAATTCACGTAGAAACAACCAATTCCAACAATCTAATCTAGCAAATGGTTATCATCATTATAAAAACAGCATTGCCTTCATTATAGAATTATTCAAGAAACAGCAAATATTAGAAAAACTATCCGTATAAACATTGGCACACAGCGACTGTCATTCACTGCTGGTGAGGGTAAATTGGTCCCATCACTCTGGCGCACAATTAGTAGTGGCTGTGCTAAATAGTCAGTACCTAGTAATAACGAAAAGGCATATATCTTACAACCTCGAACTTTTACTTCTTGAGAAACGCATGCACATAAGCCTAAAAGAGCTCTACAAGGATGTCCAGTGGCCTATTCTTAATAATGTCTATCAGGAGAACAAACAAATGTGATGTGTTCTTATGGTGAAATAACATGCAACAGTGAAGAGAGCAACAAAAAGTGTGTGTGGGGGTGCGGGGTGTGTGTGTATCAAAATAGATTTCATAAAGTGAAGTAGAAAAACACAAGTTGCAAACAATACAATGAAACAGTATGATACCATCTGGTTAAACATTCTAAACAAAACGTTATATATTGTATATAGATATCTGGATTTGTATCTTAAAATATAAAAATATAAAAGACTTGGAGGCTGGCTATGGCCTTGGGGTTTCCGGGGTGGGAATGAAGGGTGGACCTGGGGGTGGGGACTGAAGGGAACCTTGGCTGCACCTGTTGTCACATTTAATTGCTGTTACAAAAAGAAAAATACCCTAAAGAAATGTGACAAAACAAAATGGTCAATTATAGGTGTGGTGCTGTATTGTAAAATTTTTCAAACCAAACATAAAACAGAGAAGAAATTTACATCTATTGGTGAAGTTTCATTTTCCTCTCCTTACTGAAAACTCACCAAAGACAACCACTAATAAAAAGTGGAAATTCTTAATGCACATAAAACAAGGCACTGCTATAACTCCCATCTATAAGCTGTAAAGCATCTCTGCTCTAATACTGTGCAAGCTGGACCAAAATAAAGAGGAAGCTGAGAACGGACACATATTCATTTAGACTGCAGCAGGAAGAAGAGGCCCCTGAATGTCATGTCACAAAAGTGAAAGGCATGGGGCATGGCGAGTTAACCTTCCCATATAAAACCAGCGTTCTGACATTTTTAAACATGCAAAGACTTGGAATGCAGTATCCTTTTTAAAAAAAAAAAACCCCAGTAGGTAACGAAATCTAGCCAACAAAAATAAATAAAAATAAAAATAAATTCAGAGACAACATAGTACTGGAGGTCCTAGCCACGGCAATCAGACAAACCAAAGACATACAAGGCATCCAGATTGGTAAAGAAGAAGTCAAATTGTCACTATTTGCAGATGACATGATACTGTACATAAAAAACCCTAAAGACTCCATTCCAAAACTACTAGAACTAATATCTGAATTCAGCAAAGTTGCAGGATACAAAATTAACACACAGAAATCTGTTGCTTTCCTATACACTAACGATAAACTAACAGAAAGAGAAATCAGAAAAACAATTCCATTCACAATTGCATCAAAAAGAATAAAATACCTAGGAATAAACTTAACAAAGGAAGTGAAAGACCTGTACTCTGAAAACTACACGACATTCCTAAGAGAATTTAAAGAGGACACTAACAAATGGAAATGCATCCCATGCTCTAGGCTAGGAAGAATAAATATTCTCAAAATGGCTATACTACCCAAAGCAATCTACAGATTCAATGCAATCCCTATCAAACTACCAACAGCTTTCTCCTATGAACTGGAACAAATAATTCTAAAATTCATATGGAACCACAAAAGACCCCGAATAGCCAAAGCAATCCTGAGAAGGAGGAATAAAACAGGGGAATTACGCTCCCTGACTTCAAGCTCTACTACAAAGCCACAGTAATCAAGACAATTTGGTATTGGCACAAAAACAGACCCACAGATCAGTGGAATAGAATAGAAAATCCAAGCATCAACCCAAACACATACAGTCAATTAATATTTGATAAGGGAGCCTTGGATATACATTGGGGGGATGACAGCCTCTTCAGCAGCTGGTGTTGGAAAAACTGGACAGCTACATGTAAGAGAATGAAACAAAAGCAAAAATGAACAAGTGGGACTATATGAAGCTGAAAAGCTTCTGTACAGCAAAGGACACCATCAGTAGAACAAAAAGACTTCATACAGTACGGGAGAATATATTCATAAATGACGTATCCGATAAGGGTTTGACATCCAAAATATATAAAGAACTCACGCACCTCAAAAAACAAAAAGCAAATAATCCATTTAAGAAATGGGCAGAGGACATGAATAGACACTTCTCCAAAGAAGAAATTCAGATGGCCAACAGGCACATGAAAAGATGCTCCACATCGCTAATCATCAGAGAAATGCAGATTAAAACCACAATGAGATATCACCTCACACCAGTGAGGATGGCCAACATCCAAAACACAAACAACAACAAATGTTGGCGAGGATGTGGAGAAAAGGGAACCCTCCTACACTGCTGGTGGGACTGCAAATTAGTTCAACCATTGTGGAAAGCAGTATGGAGGTTCCTCAAAAAACTCAAAATAGAAATACCATTTGACCCAGGAATTCCACTCCTAGGAATTTACCCTAAGAATGCAGCAGCCCAGTTTGAAAAAGACAGATGTACCCCTATGTTTATCGCAGCACTATTTACAATAGCCAAGAAATGGAAGCAACCTAAGTGTCCATCAGTAGATGAATGGATAAAGAAGATGTGGTACATATACACAATGGAATATTATTCAGCCATAAGAAGAAAACAAATCCTACCATTTGCAACAACATGGATGGAGCTAGAGGGTATTATGCTCAGTGAAATAAGTCAAGCTGAAAAAGACAAATACCAAATGATTTCACTCATATGTGGAGTATAAGAACTAAGGAAAAAAAAAACTGAAGGAACAAAACAGCAGGAGACTCACAGAACCCGAGAACGGACAAATAGTTACCAAAGGGAAAGGGACTGGGGAGGATGGGTGGGAAGGGAGGGGTAAAGGGGAAGAAGGGACATTACGATTAGCAGATGTAATGTTCGGGGGGCACGGGGAGGGCTGTACAACCCAGAGAGGACAAGTAGTGACTCTATGGCATCTCACTAAGCTGATGGACAGTAACTGCAATGGGGTTGTGGGGGGGAACCTGATGAAGGGGGTAGTGTAATCACCATAATATTACTCATTTAATTGTAGATTAATGATATCAAAATAAACTAAAAAATAAAATAAAATAAATTCAGAGAAAGAGAAGTCATGATAAAGGGACTGGACAACTGATTTAAATACAGCATTAACACTAAACAGCTATGGCAATTATAGATAGAAATGTCATAAACCATGTTAATAAGCAGGCGGTTAAAGAAAAATGTGCTAATTCTCTTTCACAGATAGAGTTAAATATCAATTATTATAATAATAAAAACAGTTAACATTTTCTAATGTTAACTCACTTTGTGCCAGGCACTATTTGAATATATTGTCTCATTTTAATCCTCATAACAACCTTTTTAAATAGACACTATTACTAACCCCATTTTATACATAGGGAAATATGCAATTTTTACATCATACCCTTAAAACATGGGCTGGCAAACTAACAACTAGTGGGACAAATCTAGCCTCAGGCTTTCTTGAAAGACTTGTGAGATAGGAATAGTTCTCTATCTCACACATTTAATTGGGTAGTTTATACAGAGTTCCAAAAAAAAATGCATATATATAGCATATATATATGCAAAGGAGAACAAATGTGGCCTGGGAAGCCTAGAAGATTTAGTCTGACCCTTTGTAGAAAAAGCTTGACACTTAACAGGCAGCTGCTTGCCCTCTGCCTCCCAGTGCTCTCTGCAACCATTTGGAAAAGGAAGTATCCTAAAGGACCGTAGACCGACAAGACAGAATGTGCCTCTGTCCCTGGATGACCCCATGGAGCAGAGCTGCTCTACACCCTTCTTCATTCCCAAATGGCCTGCCAACTCAGGCTTTTATGTTTGAAGAGAAGTTAGCTTCTCTTATTTAAGACACTATTATTGGGCCTCTGTTGAAGCAGCTCCATCAAATTATTAACTGATAAAGCAGTTGTTACAGAACTCACAGTCTAGGGAAGAAGCTGTGAAAAGGAAATCCAAGGAGAAAATGTTTGTTTACTTTATATAGTATTTTAATTTTTTAAACAACTCATTTAAAAAACCTAAAGGACTTGTGACTATTCACCTTGGAGTAGCAGCCATAGATTTTTAGCACTGAAATACTGACTTACATAAGAAACAATTTTTTAAAAGATGCAATATAATTCAAAATGTAGTATTAGCAGAAGAATTAGCAGAGAACACTGCTTATTTTTAAACTCACCCTGAAGTTTAAAAATCTTAAGTTCATTTAAAAAAATAAAACTTGTAAATATACATAAATAAACTGCAGGATAAACTTGCTTTCTAGTCAGTACCTTGTGTGTTTAAAAAACCCAATACACAGCATGAGATATATCCTTCTAACAAAATGTTGAGTGTATACTACAGTACTGTTAACTCTACACTATTGTTTTACAGCAGATTTTGGAACCTTCAATCTTACAAGATTGAAACTATACCCACTGAACAGCAACTCCCTATTTCTCCCTCCCTACTGAGTACTTTCTTGAAAAATCAGTATTTTTTTATGAAATGATAATTTTCTAATGAGGAATGATTAATACAAATGGGACAGGAATTACTTGAATTAATCAAAGGAAAAGTATAAAAATGTTGGAGCTTCTTAGCTTTGGAAGAACAAGAAATAAAACTGATTCACAAATCAGATGAGTTTGTGTCTCAGTACTGTGACAGCTATAAGGCTGTCTTATAGCTGGAGACAAATTATGAGGGGACGGGATTGTTTGGCTTTGTTTGTTTTTGGAGGGTAGAGGAAATTTGTTTCTGAGCCCTAAGGAATGATCTGAAATGGATCTATCCTCCACCTGAATTACATGAAACAGCACATTTGCAAGCCTTTTCCAGTGTTTAAAATAAACCTAATGGCTTTGCCAATGGACACACAAAGTTGTCCAAGGTTGAGAGGAGGATCCAACTAGGAGGCTCTAAAATTATCTGGCATTAAATATCTTTCCATGTGAAGTAACTCCAGTCACATTCTTAAACTTTAAATTACAAAGCCCAAAAGCCAAGGAAGAGAGGGTAAAATGAAAATGCTCTTGTCTAGGTTACAGAGCGACAGGACTGCTTGTCCAGTGTGCTCTGGATTCAAATGTCAGCATTACGAGCACTGTGACCCTCCCACACCTAATCACATCACTGGTCCCACTTCCCCTTGTGCTCGCTGTCAGTCCCCACCTACAGTGCCCAAACCACCATCAGTTCTCACCCACTGATTCCTCTGCCACTGCTCAAGCCTACAGCCCATGCCTTCTTTTTTTTCCTTTCTTTATGCTTTTATTTTTATTTATTTGTTTATTTTTAAACTTTTTATTTTAAAATAATTTTAGGTCCACATAGAGTTCTATGAAATAATACAGAGAGATTACATAAATCCTTTACCCAGTTTCCTCAATGGTAAATTTGTACATAACTATAGCACAATATGTATTTTTTTTTAATTGAAGGATAGTCGATATAAAATTTTATATTAGTTTCAAGTATACAACACATTTGTTCAACAGTTACCCATATTATTAAATCCTCCCCCCTCTAGTATGGCCTTACTTTTAAAATGAGAATCTTTTATGTCACTCCCCTGCTTCAAAAATCAATCCTCAGTGACTTCCCATTTCCCTTGGGATAAAGTCTAAAATCCTTAATATGGCCCACAAGCCCCATCTCCTCAAAATCTGACCTCTGCTTACTTTTCCATCCCACCCATCATACCCTCTAGCTCGCTTTACTCCAGCCACACAGATTTATTACCATTTCAGTAACATGAGTACTTATAGTCCCAGTATTCGCCATAGTCCCTGGTACATAGTACAACCTAATTTAATGAAGGCAGGAGTGAATCAACAAATGAACAAATGTGAAAAGGCCTTTTTATTGGACTGGAGAGGCTAAAGAAGGTAAGTGAGGAAGCACAAGTCTGGGGAAACAAAATATTTTGGACAAAATGGGCATGGCCGTATATGAATTCAAACTTCCCATCTGGTATAATATAAATTCCATGAGCCACGTCTACCTGGTTCTGTTATATCCTCAGCATATAATCAGTGTCTGGAACATAAAAGACACTCAAATATTTCTTAAAGGAAAAGTACCAAACAAAACGTTAAACGAAATAGAAGAAGCTGAATGGTAAGTGCCACAGCAGGTACGCTTACATCTTACTGGAAACAACTTACATTCAGCTGAACTACTGCATCTCTATCCTTGCTCCAGTGTGATTACAGAATTTTTAAAGGTAACCTCTGTCTTATAGTATGATTCCCTCAGGATACTGCCCAAGTCTCCACACTGCAGTTAAAAGGATGCTCCCTAGGGGATGTGGAATTATTTCCTTCAGAGAAGAGCTGCCCATGTGGTAAATATCATGCACACAGGGGTACAGGTAAGCAATTCTGAAACTACTTTACATACATGCTAAGGCTGAGCAAATGAGTAAATGAATGACAGATCATGGAAGTCAGGTTTCTCCCAGTTAAGAGAAGTTACAAATATGCACAAAGGAGACTAGACTGCATGCTGCAGTACTGAATCAGTCAGGGACATCAGTATGGAGTCAGGTGTAGCTTACATATGTGTGTGTGTGTATATATACAGACATAAGCAGATATATATGTGTATACAGGAACTAGTATGCAGACATTATTGCCTAGCTCTGTCCACTGAGAGGAACTCAAAGCAGTAATACCCAGCAGCAATGAGCACATTCAACAACCAAAACTTCATTTCTAAATAGCAGTCTTTAATAAAAAGAACCAGGGCTCCATAGAAAAATAGCTAATTCTAGGACCAGGACAGGGAAAATAAAAGGTGAACCCGGAGCATCTCATCTGATAGAAAATAAGGAAATGCACAAAAACAAAAGGACAGGAACAAGTCAGAGGGACACAGGAGCCAACCTGAAAAAGCCCCCAGTGGCCGAAGCTTTAACAATTTGGGCAATAAAATAAATAGTACAGTACTGGATTATAACCCCAAGTGCAAAATTAATAAACGTGAGTTCATACTGACATAAATAATTCAATAAATAAATAGAAGGGACAAATCTTCCTTATAAAAGAATTCTAAATAAGTTATGTCGATACCACCTGTTCTGGAGATGTAGTCTTTCTCCTACCCTTGCGTATGGTCTGCATGAAATGGCTCAATTCCAAAGAAGAGAGTTAGGAAAGGGAAAAAAAGTCATGAACGAGAGAGATCTGGCAGACACGACCTAAACCCAGAGGCAAAGGTGAACATCACTAGGCCTTATTCTCAGGTGCCCCCTGAGCGGTGAGAAAGGCACTCCACAACTTGCCTCTGTGCTACTCTTCCCCAAGCTCATCACCCCCACCCAAACATGAGAAAACATCAGACACACCCAAAGTGAGGGGCATTCTGCTGGATACCTGACTAGTATTCTGCAAAGGTGTCGCAGTCATGAAAAACAAGCCAAAACTATAAAACAAGCAAAGATCAGAGAAGACTTGCAACTAAAATTCAAGGTGGGATCGTGGACTGGAGCCTAAAGAACAGCCAAAGGACATTAATGGGAAAACTGGTGAAATCCAAATAAATTCTAGGGCTTTTAAGCAATATATCAGGGTTAATTTTTTAGTTTTGATAAAGGTTGCATAGTCATGTAAGATGTTAACATTAGGGGAAACTGGATGCAAGGTATATAGGAACTCTATACTACTTTTGCAACTTTTCTGTAAATCTAAAAATAATTCCAAAATAAAAAATTTACTTAAAAAAAACTATTGGAGGGGAATGAAAAGTTGAATATATATATATGAGAGGTTATATACAGAGAATTTGACTATAGCAGTAATGAATTAGCTAATTAGCAACTCAAAGAATGTTATACCATTCCACTCCTGGGAATTTACCCTAAGAATGCAGGAGCCCAGTTTGAAAAAGACATATGAACCCCTATGTTTATCGCAGCACTATTTACAATAGCCAAGAAATGGAAGCAACCTGTGTCCATCAGTAGATGAATGGATAAAGAAGATGAGGTACATATACACAATGGGATATTATTCAGCCATAAGAAGAAAACAAATCCTTCTATTTGCAACAACATGGATGGAGCTAGAGGATATTATGCTCAGTGAAATAAGCCAGGCGGAGAAAGACAAGTATCAAATGATTTCACTCATCTGTGGAGTATAAGAACAAAGAAAAACTGAAGGAACAAAACAGGAGCAGACTCACAGACCCAAGAATGGACTAACAGTTACCAAAAGGAAAGGGACTGGGGAAGATGGGTGGGAAGGGAGGGATAAGGGGGAAAAAGGGCTATTACAGTAAGCACACATAATGTAGTGGGGGTGGGGGTGGGGTGGGGGGATACGAGGAAGGCAGTATAACACAGAGAAGACAAGTAGTGATTCTATAACATCTTACTACACTGATGGACAGTGACTGCAATGGGATATGTGGTGGGGACTTGATAATAGGGGGTGTCTAGTAACCATAATGTTGCTCATGTAATTGTATATTAATAATAGCAAAAAATAAAAAATAAAAACAATTTTAAAAAATGTTATACCAGTACAAACAAACACATCCAATACCCAGATGTGGGCTTTACAATCCCACTCTTCGAGGACTTCCGGGAAGATGGCGGTGTGAGCAGGGCGGCAGAAATCTCCTCCCAACACTCTATTTATCTACGAAAACACAGAAAATACATCTATTCCTAAAAGAGAGACGAGAATACACAGGAAAGCGCACAGCGTGCAGCTACACCCGAGAGAACTCAGCACCCCAAGAGGCGGGTAAGATACGGAGCCGCGACCCGGCGGGACCCGAGCCCTCCCCCACCCCAGCGCACCGGCGGGAGGAGAGGATTCAGAGCCGGGAGGGAGTGGAAGCACACCCCGCGAAGTAGCCAGCCCCGGTGATCTGCGCGGGGAGCGCTGACCCACATTGCGCAGTGCAGCGGAGATTGGAGAGACAGAGCGGCAGGATCTGAGCGGGGAACGCGCCAGGGTGCTTGCAGCCGGCTCCCGGGAAGGAAAAAAAAAAAGCGCGCGCTTTCTTCAGCGGTCTTAAAGAGACAGGAGCCCAGCGGAGGAGCCGGATCGCCCCAGCACACTCAGCCCAGCAGGCTGGGAGTCCTGGGGAGTTTCAGACGCCTTAGCTGGCGACTGAGGAAGCGTAGCCATACTTAACACTTCTCACTGAGATCAACAGCCTCCTATTCGTTCCCACCCCTGCCAGAGCGATAAAGGGCCCTGCGGAGCGGCACAGTCACAGCTGTGGAATAGTGGGGCAACAGCGCCACCTAGAGCATTCCCACAGAATCTACGTCCAGTGGGCATTTTTTTTGTTTTTTTTGTTTTTTGTTTTGTTTTTGTTTTTTTTTTTTCTTTCTTTCTTTCTTTCTTTTTTTCTTTTTCTCTTTTTTTTTCTTCTCTTTTTAAAGTCTTAAAGAGCCCAGCTGACATACGTGGCAACTATCAGTGACCAATTATATAGCCATGAAAAGACAGAGGAATATGGTTCAGACCAAAATCAACCAGACAACCCCAGAGAGGGAGTCTGAAGGGATGGAAATGCACAGCCTCCCTGAAAAAGAATTCAGAATAAAAGTCATAACCATGCTGATGGACCTACAGAGAAATGTGCAAGAGCTGAGGGAGGAAGTGAGGGAACTGAGGAAAGACAATACAGAAATCAGACAAGCGATCGACGGGCTTAACAGCAGAATGGATGAGATGCGAGAGACTGTTAATGGAATAGAAAACAGAGAACAGGAGTACAGAGCAGCTGAGGCAGAGAGAGATAAAAGGATTTCTAGGAATGAAAGAATATTAAGAGAACTGTGTGACCAATCCAAACGGAACAATATTCGCATTATAGGAGTACCAGAGGAAGAAGAGAGAGAAAAAGGGATAGAAAGTGCCTTTGAAGAAATAATTGCTGAAAACTTTCCCTCGCTGGGGAAGGAAGTAGTCTCGCAGTCCACCGAAGCTCATAGATCTCCCAACACAAGGGACCCAAGGAAGACAACACCAAGACACATAATAATTAAGATGGCAAAGATCAAAGATAAAGACAGGGTATTAAAGGCAGCTAGAGAGAGAAAAAAGGTCACCTACAAAGGAAAACCCATCAGACTATCATCAGACTTCTCAACAGAAACCTTACAGGCCAGAAGAGAATGGCATGATATATTTAACGTTATGAAACAGAAGGGCCTCGAACCAAGAATATTGTATCCAGCACGATTATCATTTAAATATGATGGAGGGATTAAACAATTTCCAGATAAACAAAAGTTGAGACAGTTTGCCTCTCATAAACCACCACTACAGGATATCCTAAATGGACTGCTCTAGATGGAAGCACACCTAAGGCTAAAAAGATGTCACCAGAGAAAAAAAAATCATAGCAAAGAAAGCAGACCATCCAAATACTAACTAAAGGCAAAGAATAAAACACCTATTATAGAAAGAATGGAGGAGGAGGAATAAGAAGGGAGAGAAAGAAAGAAACATCAGACTGTGTTTACAATAACTTAACAAGAAAGTTAAGTCAGATTGTTAGTAAAGAAGCAATCCTTGAACCCTTGGTAACCACGAATCTAAAGCCAGCAATGGCAATAAGTACATACCTATCAATAATCACCCTAAATGTAAATGGACTGAATGCACCAATCAAAAGACACAGAGTAACAGAATGGATAAAAAAGCAAGACCATCTATATGCTGCTTACAAGAGACTCACCTCAAACCCAAAGATATACACAGACTAAAAGTAAAGGGATGGAAAAAGATATTTCATGCAAACAACAAGGAGAAAAAGCAGGTGTTGCAGTACTTGTATCAGACAAAATAGACTTCAAAACGAAGAAAGTAGCAAAAGATAAAGAAGGACATTACATAATGATAAAGGGGTCAGTCCAACAAGAAGATATAACCATTATAAATATATATGCACCCAACACAGGAGCGCCAGCATATGTGAGACAAATACTAACAGAATTAAAGGAGGAATAGACAGCAATGCATTCATCTTAGGAGACTTCAACACACCACTCACTCCAGAGGACAGATCAACCAGACAGAAAATAAGTAGACACAGAGGCACTGAACAACACACTAGAACAGATGGACCTAACAGACATCTACAGAACTCTACACCCAAAAGCAACAGGATACACATTCTTCTCAAGTGCACATGGAACATTTTCCAGAATAGACCACATACTAGGCCACAAAAAGAACCTCAGTAATTTCAAAAATATTGAAATCCTACCAACCAACTTCTCAGATCACCAAGGTATAAAACTAGAAATAAATTTTAGAAAGAAATCAAAAAGGCTCACAAATACATGGAGACTTAACAACACTCTCCTAATTAATCAATGGGTTAACGACCAAATCAAAACAGAAATCAAAGAATATATGGAGACTAATGACAACAACAACACAAAGCCACAACTTCTGTGGGACGCAGCAAAGGCAGTTCTAAGAGGAAAGTATATTGCAATCCAGGCCTATTTAAAGAAGGAAGAACATTCCCAAATGAATAGTCTAAAGACACAATTACTGAAATTGGAAAAAGAAGAACAAATGAGGCCCAAAGTCACCAGAAGGAGGGACATAATAAAGATTAGAGAAGAAATAAATAAAATTGAGAAGAATAAAACAATAGAAAAAATCAATGAAACCAAGAGCTGGTTCTTTGAAAAAATAAACAAAATAGATAAACCCCTAGCCAGACTCATTAAGAGAAAAAGAGAATCTACACATAAACACAATCAGAAATGAGAAAGGAAAAATCACGACGGACCGCACAGAAATACAAAGAATCCTAAGAGAATATTATGAGAATCTATATGCTAACAAGCTGGAAAACATAGAAGAAATGGACAACTTCTTAGAAAAATACAACCTTCCAAGACTGACCAAGCAAGAAACAGAAAAACTAAACAGAACAATCACCAGTGACGAAATCGAATTGGTAATCAAAAAACTACCCAAGAACAAAACCCCTGGGCCTGATGGATTCACCTCTGAATTCTACCAGACATATAGAGAAGAAATAACACCGATTCTCCTTAAAGTTTTCCAAAAAATAGAAGAGGAGGGAATACTTCCAAACTCATTCTAGGAAGCCAGCATCACTCTAATACCAAAACCGGGCAAAGACCTCACCAAAAAGAAAATTACAGACCAATATCCCTGATGAACGTAGATGCAAAAATACTCAACAAAATATTAGCAAACCGAATTCAAAAATACATCAAGAGGATCATACACCATGATCAAATGGGATTCATCCCAGGGATGCAAGGATGGTACAGCATTCGAAAATCCATCAACATCATCCACCACATCAACAAAAGAAGAACAAAAACCACATGATCATCTCCATAGATGCTGAAAAGCATTTGACAAAATTCAGCATCCATTCCTGATTAAAACTCTCAACAAAATGGGTATAGAGGGCAAGTACCTCAACATCATAAAGGCTATATATGACAAACCCACAGCTAACATCATACTTAACGGCGAGACGCTGAAAGCTTTTCATCTAAGATCAGGAACAAGACAGGGATGCCCACTCTCTCCACTGTTATTCAACATAGTACTGGAGGTCCTAGCCACAGCAATCAGACAAAACAAAGACATACAAGGCATCCAGATTGGTAAAGAAGAAGTCAAATTGTCACTATTTGCAGATGACATGATACTGTACATAAAAAACCCTAAAGATTCCATTCCAAAACTACTAGAACTAATATCTGAATTCAGCAAAGTTGCAGGATACAAAATTAACACACAGAAATCTGTTGCTTTCCTATACACTAATGATGAACTAACAGAAAGAGAAATCAGAAAAACAATTCCATTCACAATTGCATCAAAAAGAATAAAATACCTAGGAATAAACCTAACGAAGGAAGTGAAAGACCTGTACTCTGAAAACTACAAGACACTCCTAAGAGAAATTAAAGAGGACACTAACAAATGGAAATGCATCCCATGCTCTTGGCTAGGAAGAATAAATATTGTCAAAATGGCTATACTACCTAAAGCAATCTACAGATTCAATGCAATCCCTATCAAACTACCAACAGCTTTCTTCAATGAACTGGAACAAATAATTCTAAAATTCATATGGAACCACAAAAGACCCCGAATAGCCAAATCAATCCTGAGAAGGAGGAATAAAACAGGGGGAATTACACTCCCTGACTTCAAGCTCTACTACAAAGCCACAGTAATCAAGACAATTTGGTATTGGCACAAAAACAGACCCACAGACCAGTGGAACAGAATAGAAAATCCAAACATTAACCCAAACATATACAGTCAATTAATATTTGATAAAAGTGCCTTGGATATACAATGGGGAGATGACAGCCTCTTCAGCAGCTGGTGTTGGAAAAACTGGACAGCTACATGTAAGAGAATGAAACTGGACTACTGTCTAGCCCCATACACAAAGGTAAACTCAAGGTGGATCAAAGACCTGAATGTAAGTCATGAAACCATAAAACTCTTAGAAAAAAACATAGGCAAAAATCTCTTGGACATAAACATGAGCGACTTCTTCATGAACATATCTCCCGGGCAAGGGAAACAAAAGCAAAAATGAACAAGTGGGACTATATCAAGCTGAAAAGCTTCTGTACAGCAAAGGACACCATCAGTAGAACAAAAAGACATCCTACAGTATGGGAGAATATATCATAAAAAACGTATCTGATAAAGGGTTGACATCCAAAATATATAAAGAACTCATGCACCTTAACAAACAGAAAGCAAATAATCCAATTAAGAAATGGGCAGAGGACATGAATAGACACTTCTCCAAAGAAGAAATTCAGATGGCCAACAGGCACATGAAAAGATGCTCCACATCGCTAATCATCAGAGAAATGCAGATTAAAACCACAATGAGATATCACCTCACACCAGTGAGGATGGCCAACATCAAAACACAAACAACAACAAATGTTGGCGAGGATGTGGAGAAAAGGGAACCCTCCTACACTGCTGGTGGGACTGCAG
>JAVSCE010022734.1:0-83763 GCA_032199065.1 Smutsia gigantea | reverse complement strand
CCACTTTGTGAACATGCGATTGTCCTTTCCACCTTGTATACTCTTCCATTCTCCCACAGCATGAGTATGCACCTATTATAGCACTAGTAGACAGTGTTACAGTTACTTGTTCATGTGTATCTAGTATCTATTCTCTCAAACTTGATTTTCAGCTCTTTTAGGGCTGAGACAATGTGTCCTTTTTCTTGGGCCCCTCTGCCTCTGGGGGACCCCAAAGAGTACCTTGCTTACCAGTGTAAGTGCCCAGTAAGTTTGTGCTGGATGAATGAAAGAATGAGCAACCACATCGCCAGCCACGCTGAGACAGTGGAAAGGATAAGCCCCAGAGTTTCAGAGCTGATCTTGAACCCAGTAACTTAAAGATTCCCTTTGGTGTACTGTTTCCTTTTATCCCTTTCAAGGCTGCTCTTTTCCACCCTTCTTCCCTTTCCAAAGACATGTTCTGTTTTCTTCTCTAATTTGCCTCCCCAGCTCCTCCAACTCCAGCACCCAGTTACCTGTTTTCTTTTTCCTCTGGAAAGCTGACGGACCACTCCTGTGAAAGGAAAACAGATCATCCAGGTGTAAGAGCCCTGGCCTGTATCTTCCCTTCTCCATCATTTGCTCTGTGGTCTCCTTAACATTCTGGAATAATCTTCCCCCAGTTCCCTCTAACAAAGATTCACTCTGAGCCAGCCCCAAGGAATTTATTAAGGGTACCACATGTCTCCCAAAGAGATGGTTCTGGAAGGTGACGTGGTACAATTGACATAACCAAACCCAAAATACAGCCTCAGGCAACCAGGCACTCCATGCCAGGGATGTAGCTGGGTTAAGGGCTATTCTAGGATTGTCTATCAGGGTAATCCTAGCAGAGGGTAAGGGAAACCTGCCAAATAATGAGATGTTCCGGGATTCAGAGACCCTTTTGCTTCCTCTTCAGGAGCTTTTCTTTCAGGATCTCTGCCCACCCAGGGTTCTCATTCTGGGAGTCACAGAAGCTGCACTACCAGGGCTTACTAGCCCCTTAAAGCTGTTTCCTAATAGGTCACCTCCCTCTCTCCTTCCCTGTCTTTTTTTTTAATTAACAGAGAAAGTGAGAGATATTTAACCTCTAATATCCACAGCATAGGGAGTTCTGAATTCGCTGAGTGACACAGCCTCACTGTCACTATGCCTGGTACATATAAGTATTCAATAAAATATTTTGTCTAATGAATGAGTAGTAGGAACAGGACTTGAATCCAATGTACTGACTCTAAATCAATATGCTTTTCAATGTCCCTCTCCTATCTCTCTAAATGTAATGGTGCTTTATTCATAAATAAGACATCATCAAAACTGATCAGGTGTGGAAAGTACAGCTGAGAAGGCAGTGGACAGGATAAAACCAGTTTCAGAGGCTTATAGTGATGACAACTGTGGGAAAGAATAATGAAGACACTACAAACAATTTATTGTGATAAACAGTGTAGTAGTATACTTCCTAGGTAATCGGAATTGGTTTCACATATCTTCTGCTCTTCAAACCCGTGATCTAAACAACACGGGTTTTATATGTGAAGAAGAAAAGTTATAGGATTTGCCAAAGGTCACTGTGGATAAAATGAAAGTTCCTGTGGCCAGGATTCTCACCTGGCCCTGGTCGGCTAGCTCACTACACACGTGTGGGCAGTACGTTGCTATTGACTCTATAGAAAGAGTTCCGCCCAGTGTTCTGGGCAACATGGTGGCACAGCTGCAAGGCTGCAGGAGAGCAGAGCGGAGGCTCAGAGGACGGCAGTACGGCCAGGGGCAGAGACCAGCTTGCTGCATGCAGACTCACTCTGAGTGGATGGGATTTTAGTGATTGATCTGCCACTGTGGAAATAAAGTTGGGTATAACCCTTTCACCCCAAGAACATTCTACTGTCATTTCTTTGGTCACATTGAATCCACAGTGAAGCCCCCTGAAAGGAGTGAACCCAGAGAGAAGTGCTGCTCTGGTGCCGGCACCCGGAGGTGCCAGGCAGAGGAAGGCGGCATGGGAGGTTGGCAGGAAACTACCCCAGGCTCCCTCTTATTCTCAGAGCTTTGACGTCCACCCTCTGCCCTTTCCCCCTTACTCACCAGCTTCCCCCACAGCCAAACCAGTTTCCCATGGTGCTCTGTCTCCCACGGAGCCTAGCTGTTTTTCTACAAAAAGTGGCTTGTGCATTTCCTGGTTTCTGGTTTAGCTTTCAGTAACAGCCCCCAGGGAGACTCTGTCAGTGTCAGGTTTCAACCTAGCAGGTTGGACTTTGGAAGCCACCTGCTGGAATGATTCCCAGGTGACTGTTCCCAGCCAAAGGCTAGAGGAACACACATGGGTTCAAGGCGTGAGCTATTTCACCTTTGGGATTCAGAGCTATAGCCATGTGCTTTGAGCTTGAATCTTCGGCAAAAAGAAACCTGTGATAGAAAAGGGCTCTGGGTTTCTTAGGAAATTTTTCTCCACTACATCACACTGTCATTGAAATATATCCTCTATAATGGAGTAAAAAGTCTTACCTTATATTTCCCCAGCACTACTCAGGGTTAACTGAGTTTCACTTTCAAGGTAACCAGAATCAGTTTCTTATTATGCCTGTCCAGAATCTGGGTCTGAATACCGGAGTCTCTTGGAAACTTAAACTTTAGGGAAGTGGATTCCTTTTATATCCCCCTTTGCTATTGGAATTAATGTGAACAAATCATTTTTTTTTTAGGATTGTAAAATGGAGGACTGAACTCATGAAATAATCCCCTTTCTAGTCAAAAATCATATGATACTATGATTGGAATGGCCAGAGCACTTCTTAGCCACTCACCCATCCCTAGTATAGAACTACAGAATCACCACCTACACCTCAACTTAGCTTCTCCTGCCATCAACCCGATGCCAGACTCATTGCATATTCACCAGCAGTCAAGCAAATTGCTCGGTAGAAAATTTGGGGTCTAGGAAAATTTGTGGAACCTGTAAAGCTTGTCTTCACCCCTGATTTTCAGTGTCTTGCTCAGATGCCCCATTATTTGTGTGCTCCTTATGGATGTTCAAGGACCCATCCCCTCAGCCCTGCACTCCACAGCAAATCTTCTGGATTCTTCTGTCCTCCTCATCTTCTTTCCTTATGAAAAGTGGGGATAAGAAGAGGGACAGCCTTAATAGGATTGCTGTGAAGATTAAATTAGATAAGGTATATAAAGCTGTAGTCCAGGGGCTGGCACATGGAAAGCTCTCAGTGAGTCCTAGCTATTGTTATGACTTCCTATTTTCAGCCAACTGTTGGATGGTAAGGCATTTTACCTTATTATTTTGTGCTGGGTCATTGTACTAGCCTCTTATTTCATGGCCATGCTTCTCCCTAGCAATCCATTCTGTGCTCTACCATCACCTGTATTCTTCTCATACTGTTACCCAAACTTCTTAGCCTGGCACTACACAATCTGGTCCCTTTCTAGCCACTTTCTCTAATTTAAAGGAAAACACCTAAGAGATTTTATATGACCAGAAACTCCAAAGGAACCAACAGTGTGCTGTGGTAGCCAGAAAATCGAATACACCGTAAGCAGCATTAGTAGAAGTCCAGAGTGATAAACAAGGATATTGATTATTCCTTTGAAGTCTGTACTAGTCAGTCCATGTCTAGAATAGTAATTTTAAATTTATATGTTGAATTTCAAATCATGCTGTCAAAAGGCAGTGTGTTCAAGATAAAGTTGTTTGAATAATAAGTGGTATGGAAAGTCCTGTAAGATATGCTTAAAACAATTGAGGCATGTTTAATTGGGAAAGAGAAGCCTACAAGGACAGGGTGGTTATTCAAAAATATCTGAAGGGACTATCAAGTAAAGGGATTTATTTTCTGGATGTAACCAGAACCAATGGGCAGGTGAAATACAGATTCAATAAAAGAATTTATAAAAAGTATGTCCAAAAAGAAAATGAAGTGGGCTACTTTATGAAATTCTAAGTTCTCTCACTCAAACTGTCCCAAAAGAAGTTGACTAACAATCTTAAAAGAATTTGAATGGCGTGTAGATTTGGACTAAGTCAGAGGTTTCAGATTTTTTTCTAAGGAACCCTGTCTTTTAAATAAAGCTCATGTAAAAATCCCAGATCAATGTGAGCCCATTTTGGTTGAAGACTGAATAGGATACTTATTAAACTGTTTCTTCTCAACTAGATGTTAAGGTTCCTGAGAATAGACAATAAAAGAACATAACTTCTAAAGTTTATATTTACAGTGTATATCCTTCACAGCGTTTTACTTGGGGGTTTATAAATATTTGTTGAATGAATGAATGAATATTTCAGTAGTTCTTTCTCTGAGGCATGCTTTCATTTTTTAATAGATGATAATCCTTTAACCAAGAACTGAATTCTTCAAGTGAGGGTTCATATCCTGGGGGTGCACAGGTCCTTAAGAGGGGTCTATAAATAAACGGATCTCAGCAGCTGTGTGAACTGGTTCAAATTGCATGCCAAGTATGGGAGCATGCATATTTTTCTAGTAAGAGGAGCTATTGCTTTTGTCAGATTTTTCAAATGGGTCAGTAACCCCAAAAAAGTTAATCATCAACCATTTCCATGAAAGAATTTCGGTGTCAACAACAGCCTGGTAAAAGATATATTTTTGGGCAGGGAGGGCTTCTGGGTACTCCTCAAATCATACACATGCATGCTTTCTTGGTTAGAGAGAGTAATTGAGAAGTCAGACCCCTAGGTTCTCGTGAACACACCAGACCCTTAGTATTAAGACACTATTTGCAAAAGGTTCCCTGGCCATTAACACCATACCAATAGCCCTCGGTCCCCTGCGTTTAGTCTTGGATTGGGTGGGGTCATGCAGTGATTCCTCTCTTCGGGGTGTTCCAAGATTAGAAACAAATGCTTTCTCTCAGAGGCCTCCCCTGTGCAGAGGGTGGGGAACTTTTGTGGTTCGTTGACAAGGGCAGAGGCTTGTGTGTCTGTGGCCCTTTGTATGCATAACTGATCCTTCAGGATCAGAGACTATTTGCAGTGGACAGACCTCAGTATGGTAAAATAGGGCTTTTGGCAACTCTGTCCTTGGAGACCTTACCCCTACCCTAAACAGGTCAGACAGTCTGGAGACCCTTGTTTTTGTGTCTCTAATCACTGGCTCAGACAGTGCCCTCTGGGCTGTTTGGATGGCATATCCCTTTTCCCATCCAGGATCGTTCTTTCTTTTGTTGCATTGTGAGAAAACTGCAGCTGGGAATTTATCTGGGGCCAGCGGCAGCTCCTGGGTATGATCTCAGCATCCAAGCCTGAGCTAAGGGTGCTGTGCCCTTAGGCGCATCTACCTGCGGAGCTTCTCGTCCAGAGGGCGATGATCCTCCTCCCCCTGCCCATCCCGTCCTCCAGGCCACAGAACAGGGAGCCGCACAAAGAAGGCCCCGAGGTTTGGTTTATTCAGCAGCACCCAGAATTAGACCAAAGGCGAGGGTACGTCCCAAAGGACCACACCCCACACCGCGGACCGCGCCCTCTCCCTCCCCAGGCCGCTGCTGCCCCCGGGGTAGGAAGCGCCCGCGAGGCCTGGCTCGGCGGCGTTCAGGGCTCGGCTCCTGCTTCGTCCTCCTCCTCCGGGTCAGGAGGCGCAGGCAGCAGAGAAACGCGAACCTCGTTCACCTCGGTCTCCCAGCGCCGGCTACCGCGCGGCGCCTCCAGGCTCAGGATGCCGTCGTGCGAGAGCGCCGCGCGCACGCGCCAGGGGTCCACGTCGGCCGGCAGCACATACGTGCGGCGGAACTCTCGCGACACGAAGCCGTGGCGGTCCTGGCGCTGGGGGTGCTGGGCCCACACCTCCAGCAGGTTGTCCACGGTCCTCACGGTGACCTCGTCCGGGGTGAAGTGGCTCACATCCAGGAACGCCTGGAACTTGCCCTCGCTGAGCCTGAGCTCAGAGGCCCCTGCCCTGCCGCCCTCCCCGGCTCCCGCGGCCCGGGGCCGAACGTAGTAGCCGTGGTAGAGCGTGGGGGTCAGGATGTCTTCCGGCAGGAGGCCTGCGGGGCACAGAGCAGGGTCCCGGATGAGGCCGGGGAAGTGAGGGGCATGGGAGTCGCAGACGTAGGGACCGACCCAGAGGCAGGATGGACAGCGGGGAGGGGGCGCAGGGCGGGAATCCGAGCCTCGCGGGCACCTGCCTGCCGGGTGTATTCGGGGAGGGGGTCCTGCGTGGACGTGCTGGCCCAGGGCACTAGGGGACAGTGAAGGGGGTCTGGGCGGACGTGCTGGCCCAGGGCAGTGGGGGAGTGAGGCTTGGGATGAGGTGCTGGCCCAGGGCAGCGATGGGGGGTTTGGGTGGAAGTGTTGGCCTAGGGCAGTGGTGGGGGCAGTGAGGGTGGTCTGCGTGGAGGTGCTGGCCTAGGGCAGTTGGGGGGTGTCTGCGTGGAGGTGCTGACCCAGGGTAGGTGGGGGGGCAGTAAGGTGGGAGGAGGGCTGCCTGGAGGTGCTGGCTCAGGAGTTGAGGTCCGCAAGGAGCAGGGCGGTGGAGTGGAGGCCGGCCCCACTGAGAGGTCGGCCCGGAGCTGGGGAGTGGCGTGTGTGGCTCACCTTCCCCGAAGCGCTGCTCGCCCAGGCGGCTGGGGCTGGCGAACTCGTACTCGGCGGTGGCGGGGTGGGCGTGCGGCACAGAGCGCAGCGCCATGCTGTCCCCGCGGCGCGCCGGCCGGCTGGAGGCGGAGCCTGCCAACCCGAAATAGCGCCGAGCCGGGCGGGGCCTCCGCGGACAGCTGGGGGACCTGCTGAGACCCTCATAGGCAGCCCGCACCCCTCCCACTCCACTTTCCATCCTCTCGGGCTGGGGTTCGCTGAACCCTCCTGCTTAAGGCTCTCCCGCATTTCAGGTTCCTGAGCCATAAGGCCAAGGATATAAGAAACTTTCCTCTCCTTTCTTCTTACCTTATCTGTCACTTGTTTTCCCATCCTCTTAGGGCCAAGTAGAGTTCTGAAACTGGACTTACATTGTTTCCTTATTGGGTTTGGACCCAGGCCATTTGCCTGTCACAGCCCTAAAAACATGGAAAATCATGGGAGAGGAAATAGGAAGAAAAGAGCTTACTGTGTCCAGCTCCACGCAGACAGGGTGAAAGCTCAGGATGAGGAACTCCCTCCTACCTCATCCTTGAGGTGAGGGATCTTTCTGCCCAGATTAATGTCAAGTTCCTTTCTCGAGCCCAGGTCAACCCAGGGGGGCCCCCACCAGTGCAGTGCACTGAAATGATGGTGATCACTATTTTCCTCCAGGGACCCACATTGGGTTAATGTCCCTGGGGCCCCGCCTAGGAAGATTCCAGTTCCTGCCCAGGCCCAAGATAGCTGCTGGCCTGATCCCCCTGGCATGCTAGGCTGGAGAGGAGGAAGGGCTCCCCATCCACCTGCTTGGGATTCCTGACTCTGTCCCAGCTCCAGAAAAAGAGTTGTGGGGGTGCCACAGGGTGTGGATAGAAAGCAAATGAAACAAGACCAGGACAAGTCACTGGCCAGCTCAGTGTTTGTATTTCTCTTTTCTTAGCTCACTGAGTACTGGGTATGTGTCACGCTGCCAAATCCCTGATCACAAGTCTCCGTGAACGAGTGGTGAGCTGGAATAATAAAACCCCTGACATCATCATTCCAGAAGCTTCACAAGACTGTGTATATAAGGGACTGGCTGTAGCTGCAGCTGAAGGAGCTGACCAGCCAGCTGACCCTCATACTCAGTAGCCACCATGGACATTGCCATCCACCGCCCCTGGATCCGCCGCCCTTTTTTCCCTTTCCACTCCCCAAGCCGCCTCTTTGACCAGTTCTTTGGAGAGTGCCTGTTGGAGTCGGACCTCTTCCCAACCTCTACCTCCCTGAGCCCCTTCTACCTTCGGCCACCCTCCTTCCTACGGGCACCCAGCTGGATTGACACTGGGCTCTCAGAGGTAAGTCTCCCCCCTCCCCCCCAGACAGGCAAGTTCTTCCTGGAAATAACTCCATCTGTTCCCTTTTCCTAAATCTGGCTGTGCCTAAGTGAAGAAGGCACTTGTGTGTCCAGCAGTGAAGAAAGACAAGGCTCCTAGCTCCTCTCTTCCCCAGTCACCTGTATTTGATGCTCCTCTGTATCCACTTACCACACTTCCCATGCACTATGAAAATCCACTACCCCCTGACTTCTAAGTAGGACACCCCTTTTTGGATTGGTGCATAATGTTTTGCAGGGAGTGAGTTTCCTTCAGACTCCTTTGCTCAACTTTCCTAACACCTCATACTTCTGACAGTCTTTATCATCTCCAATTTCAGAGCCAGGAGACTGTCCTACCTCATCCTGAGCTTTTCACTTTCTGTGTGGAGCTGGACACAGCAAGCTCTTTTCTCCCTATTTCCTCTCCCATGATTTTCCAGGTTTTTTTAAGGGCTGTGACAGGGGACTGGCCTGGGTTCACGCATAATGAGGAAAGAATGTAGGTCCAGTCTTGGAATCCTCACTTGTTCTAAGAGGGTGGGAGAATAGGGTGAACAGATACATTTGAAGCTGCCACAGATAACACTGGTTTAAAAATATTCAAGTGTGAGTAAACAGGAGCTGAGTGGGCAAGGGCTTTCGAAGGACAACCAGGGCCAGAAGAACATTCCAGATTGAATGGGTGGGAAACTTGGCAGAGACCTGAGCAAGAAGAAGGGACTTCTGTCTCACAGACAAATGACAAGGCCAGGCATTGGGGCTGAGTCAGCAGAAACCATGCCCAGACTCATCCCGTGATTGGTCCCCTGGGAGGCCTGTCTTTTCCCCTGTCCCTGTAAAGTTTGGGACTGATGACCAAGTGGTGTGCCTTGAGTACCACTGTGGTGGCTTTCCTGAACCAGAGAGCCGTTCATTCAAAAGGGGGCTTTTAGCCAAAAACAGGACGATAAACTACCTGGACAGAAGCACTGCAGCATGATGGGGTTGCACTGGTGTAATCCACATTCCTACCTTCTGTTCTCCTACCGCCTCTCCCCTTGCTATTTCTAGATGCGCCTGGACAAGGACAGATTCTCTGTGAACCTGGATGTGAAGCACTTCTCGCCAGAGGAACTCAAGGTCAAGGTGCTGGGAGATGTGATTGAGGTGCATGGCAAACACGAAGAGCGCCAGGTGTGTGGCTTGTTTTCTGCTCATTCATTCAGTACATACTGTATGCCACACACTGCAGCCAGCCTCTGAGCCTGGCAGCCTTCCAGTCCTAAGCCACAAGGGTATGGAACAGGAATAGACCTTTGTTGTTTTAGCCAGAGAACTTAACTTTGCTGTTTGTTGGATTTTATTGTCTTAGATGGCACAGATGGGACGTTCACTTCCCATTAAGCCAGTGGTTCTTAACCTTAGCCACATTATCAGCAGGGGAATTAAAAAAAATCCCATGCTCAGACAAATCCCAGATTAATGAAATCGGAATTTTAGGGGTGGGCCCAGGCATAAGCTTTTTAAAAGTTCCCTAGGTAATTCTAATGTACCAGAATGTGAGGACCACTGATTGAGGCATAGTGCTTTCTGGCCACCTGGTTGTTTTACTAACTACATTGACTCCATGCACCCAGAAGGCCCTTGAATTTGGGGCTTTTCTTTTACATTTCTTTAGCCACCTAAATGCTGAACTATTTGTTTTGCCAAAGTTTCAGAGCTGTGCTCAGGCCTTAGCACTCTAGACTTCATGTGGAAATCAGTTAATTAAGAGCCTGTCTGGATAAACGCTTGAGATTCAGCAGGTGTGGGTTTAGGCCAGCTATCCTTTAGCAGAATTCTGAAGAATGGAACACCTTCTCATTACTTTCTGGGAGGGTTTTTTAATGAGGTTCCTTCTTACCAGTTAGTGTAACTCAGAACCTTGTGTATCAAACAGTAGTTTGAGGTCTTCAGGCTGTTTCAGTTTTGCTTATATGGTTTAAGTTTGGGCCATAGTCTGCCTGCATGGAGTCTTTTTTTTTTTTTTTTTAAGCAGCAGTCCTATTGGCCTGGAACATTCTGGGACATTCCTTAAGTGTCAGGACAATTTTCTGGGCTTCCTCAGGGACTCAGATCTTCAATGCCAGATGATATTCCAAATCCTATAGGCCCAACAAACATTGACCTAAGCCTTTGGGGAATATCTCTGAACATATTCATGCCTTGGGTTAGGAAGTTCTGGCTGTTTTAGACTTCACAGACTCTCATCGGTAGGAGTGACCATCAAGACACCTGCATCTTGGCCCCTAACAGAACAGCTAGTGTTTGCTCTTGTGTTGCCATGGCATTTGGTCACACCTGAGAAGGACGGTGTCTGAGTTCTACGCAAGCTGTACTATTTGCTGTTCTTATCTCTCTGCTTCTTCCCTTGTTCTTTTGGATTAGGATGAACATGGTTTCATTTCCCGGGAATTCCACAGGAAGTACCGGATCCCAGCTGACGTGGACCCCCTCGCCATTACTTCATCCCTGTCATCTGATGGCGTCCTCACTGTGAATGGACCAAGGAAACAGGCCTCTGGCCCTGAGCGCACCATTCCCATCACCCGTGAAGAGAAGCCTGCTGTTACTGCAACCCCCAAGTAGTAGATGCCCTTCCTCTATCTGCATTTTTTAAAACAAGGAAGTTTCCCCACCAGTGAATGAAAATCTTGTGACTAGTGTTGAACCTTATTAATACTAAGGGCAGGCCCAAATTATTATGCTAATAAAATACCAGTCAGCAACCAATAATTGTCTTGTGATTGAATGTTCTGTATGTTTTAAAGTCAATGTATGAATACAGCAGATCCATTTAATCAGCACATTACGATTTTGGGGGGGTTCAAGGATAGTAGAGTCAGAATGGCTGTGTCCACTTAGTGATGGTATAAGTAGAAAGTCACTTAACTTTTCTGGTCTTTAGATGTCCATTTAGAACCTGGGTATTGATTCATAGACTTGTTGAGGTGTAAATTAAGGAGAAAAAGTAGGTAAGGCCCTGGGAAGAGTTCAAGGATTTTTAGTTGTTCTTTTTCCTCCCTCTTTGACTTTGGCCCTCAGTTCCAACCATAAATCTGAAAGGACTTAGTGCATCTCTGAAATTAATCATGTCACCAGGGAGGAGATGGTGCCCCCAGTGTTGACATTTTCCTACTGATAGGCAGCTGATTCACAAGAGCAGTAAATAGGACCTGGGTGACTATCACCAGCAGGCCTTTCAGGTACAACCTCCAAATTACCCAGCCAGAACCTATTAAAGACTGGAAAATATCCAATTCAATGACACCCCACAAAAAAAGTTAAACTTTAATATTGTAATTAACGACTGATCAATAAATGATTCTATTATTTAACTTAAAGTCATATTACTCTACAAAAATACCTCCATTTTACCTTTAACTCAGTAAATGAAAAGCTTTCCCTGCATGTTTACTGACATAAATATTGAGACAACCCTTTTCTGTGGCAGCTGCCAGCTGATTTCTGATTCCTTATAATTAGTGGCCAGGAGGTGAAGTGAGGTTCTTGCCTTCACAAAGCCTACAGTTTGGGAACTGGTCATGCTTTTAAAATACTCAACACAAAACAGTTGCCAAAATTTTTCATGATGCAGAGGTGTGGAACTAGGACAATATAAATTGCAACTATATACAGGTTCAAAATGTTTTCTCTTAAAAAAAAAGCTCCTAATAGTCTGAAATGCTGTGATCTAGTCAGAAGTCAGATTTCCCTAAACCTGTAGCTAATTTTTGTAGCCATGTATTAGACACTGTTGGCTGCCTAACTATAGGGAAAATGGAAGTTCCCATGGCCAGATGCTCACCTGACTCTAATCTGCTTGCCCATTATGCACAGGTAAGGATGTAATTGGCCTGCTGCATAGGTGCACGCTTACACATGTTGTAGGCAATGAGACATTATTGTATATAAAGACCTCTGCTCAGTACTCTGCCTGGCTGGCACTTGCCGGATGCAGAAATGATTCTAGCTAGCACTCAACTTGCCACTATGAGAATAAAGCTTGGTATAAACCCTTCTACTCCCAACATTCCATTGTTATTTGGTCTCACTGAATCCAGAGTGAACTTGCCCAGAGCTGAAATCCCCCTCCTGTGTGACAATAACCAATCTACTTACCACCTTCAGTCTTGTCAATAATACCCCAGGTTAGTTTAGGGATCCACCATAGTCTTCCTATCCACGTGCTTCAGGAAAGTGAATCCAAGCTCCAGCCACAGGTGGTCTGTCTTGACCAGTCAAATCAATCATGGAAATTCCCTTCCCTCTATAGAGATTAGTCTTCAAAGGGCTATGAATTATGGCCAATGAGACAGGAGGGAAGTTTGCTGGAGATGCTTCCAGAAAATATTTTTAGCTATTAAAAAGACTCACCAAAAGAGAGAGGGAGAAAAAAGTAAGGTAAAAGGTTCTTTTTCTTCCTCTGGATGTTGGAGAATGAGAATGTGATGCCCAGATTGCTAAAACCATCCTGAAACCATGAGGGGTCATCCATGATATGCTGAGGACAGTAGAGCAGAAGATGGTAAGACTCTGGTGCCTTAGTGGGTAAGAAAATTGGCTGACTCCAGACCTTCCTTACTACAGAATATCTTATTATGCCTTGTTTTTTTAGTCTATTTTGACGATGGTTTTATGTTACTGGTATGCAAAAACACCCTGACTGACTGAGGCTGAAATTAATTAGCATAAAAATCCAAAGAATAACTTGGAAACCGTGTGTCAACTAATCATTTTAGTGAATTATCAGATTTCTCAAGCAGATGTAATCCTAATGACTTGGACTTAAATTATACTATTATTACTAGATCATAATATTTATGTTTTTGACAAATTTGCTCAGAATATGCAGGTCACTTATTTTATTATTACTGTCCCCAAGTTAGATTAGTTTTTTACTGCTATTCTTTTCCAGATCACACCCTTTGCTATGGCTGTTTACTGCTATTAGTGTAGGACATTTTTGGTTCAGTATATTTGAGTTTTTTTTTAACTTTATAGCTCATCCATAATTCTACTTCATTCCTTATATCTGAATTATGTCAGAAGTTTTCTGAGGTAATTCCAACTAGCATTTATTTTGTATTTTTAATACTGGCTAACATATTTATCAAGCACTTACTATGTGATGGGCTCTGTGTGAAGGGCTTAACTTTTTAAACTCAGTGTTTCTAAAGAATAATTTTGGGAAATGTGTATAACAAATACATATCATTTCCATAAGTTATGAAACTTAGAAGACCAGGTGGATGTTTTTGCCTAATGGTTTGGGAATGTTTCAGAGTTTCATGCTTAGAAAAATTCTATTATATTCTTATTGAATTCTATTTTATACTTTACATTTTATTTTGAATATTGCACTGGGTCTGACACTGTAAATAGCAATGGGTTATTTACACTATAAATTAGCAATATCTAGTTATTCAATAATTACAGTGCCTACTATGTGTTAGCTACAAAAATAAGATGTTTTCTGCCCTAAAGGAATTAAGAATTGAGTGGAAAAGGTAAGTAAAAAGACAATTCTAAGACATATTTTCAAGATTCTATGATTTCCATTCAAAATATCTACTATGAGGACCCTTAAGAGAAATACCTACTCTGGACATGGAAGGCATCCTGGAGATGGTTACCCCAACCAATTCTTTTAACAGCTTTATGAAGATATCATTCACTTGCTGCACTATTTAACCATTCAAGGTATACAATTTAATAGTTTTTAATATATTCAGAGAGTTGTGCATCCATTACCACAATCAATTTTAGGACATTTCATTAGCCAAGAAGATAACTTAACCCATTAGCCTCCAACGCCTTCCCCTCGGTCCTAGGCAACCACTAATCCACTTTCTGTCCTATAGATTAGCCTATTTTGGATATTTCACAGAAGTGGAATCATATAATATGTGGCCCTTTGTGACTAGCTTTTTTCACACAGCATGTTTCCATGGTTCCTAGCACATGATTCCTTTTTGTTGCCAAATAATATTTCATTGCGTGAATATACCACATATTATTTATCCATGTATCAGTTGATGGACAATTGGATTACTTCTGCTTTTTGGCTATTTGGATAATGCTTCTATGAGCATTCATATACTAGCTTTTATGTGAATGTATGTTTTCATTTCTCTTGAGTAGAACTGCTGGATTACCTGCTAACTCTATGTCTACCCTTTTGTGGAACTGCCAGACTGTTTTCCAAAGCATCTGCACCATTTCACATTCCTACCAGCAGGGTATGAGGGTTCCAATTTCTCCACATCCTTACCAACCCTTATTATTATCTATCCTTTTAGGGCCTGGTGTGTGTATGACTGAATTCTCAATGATTACAGGACTTGGCAAGGTGAAGTGGGAAGGGGATGCATCTAGGAGGAGAGAACAGCATGAAGTGCCCAGATATTTAGGTTGGTTGGAGAACCAGATGTATGAGCAGGAGTGAGACAAGGTGCCAGGGTCAGAAAGGAGCTGGGCCAAGGAGTTTGGGATTTGAAGGCAACAGCAGCCAATAAAGGATTTCAACCAGGTGAGTGGCATGATTGACTGCAGTCTTAGACTTACTCTGGGAGCAATCCAGATTGCTAAGTGGGGACCAAAACGGAAGAGAGACATGAACAAAAGGGTGGTGCAGCAGACTGGGTGAGAAATGATGGGAAAATGGAAGACGGCAAAGGCAGAAGGCAACAGAGATGTAAAAAAGGGGGTCATAATTGAGACATTATACAGACAGAATTTATAGGCTTGTTATCTGTTTGAAATGGGTAGGATGAGAAAGGGGGAACCAAAATAATCCCTTGGTCTCTGCTTTGACAACTGTGTGAACTTATTACATAATATATAATATATTAAAAATAAAGAGTTGTTGAGATACATAAAAGAGAGCTATAGAATTCACCAATATATGGAATACATTAGGAGAAAAAAAATTGAGACAGAAGGTTGAATACAGTTGAAGGTGTGTTGAATCTGTGTGCCTTTGGGAATTCAAAGGCTCACTTAGCAATTGGGTACATAAATCCAGGCTTTGTAGACTTATCTGGTATGGAAGCATAGATTTAGAGTACTGAAGCACAAAGGGGAGAGTTGAAGGTATGGGAGTTGATAGTATCATCTAGAATTAGCAAAAAGAGGTGGGGGAAAAGGCCAACAACAGGATAATTGGAAAGGCAAATTTAAGGGATTGGCAGAGAAAGATATGCTTATAAAAGAGACAGAGAAATGGTCAGAAAAATGGTAGAAAAGCCTGTTTAGCACAGTAACAGAAACCAAGGGAATAGGATTTCAGGAAGGAAGAGGTGGGTAGTTAAGTGGATTATTAGAGGCAGATATAAAAGTCAAACAACACGTGAGCTAAAGTATCCATTAGACTTAGCACAACTTTCACTTCCATAAGTACAGTTTCAGGAAAATAGCACGTCATAGAGTAAATGGGGGCAGACTTCCTGACAAGATAAAAAGTTCAGATTTGATGCAATCCCTCTGTTACTAACATACAGCAGTGCTAGAGTTTTTTTAAGCAGAAAAGGCAAACAACAATATGGACAAAATAAATATCAGCATATTTAAATAAATAAAAATAAAATTCAGGAGAATGGGCATATTTGCCTCTAGGTCTAGAAGCAGGCAGTGGCAGTGGATGAGTTTGATTTCTACAGGGTAAAGGGACTGAAGTGCTCAACCCAAGGTGGATCAGAAGCCAACTCATCACTTCAAGACAGGAGGCTGCAGGAGGATTTTCCGATGTGTGAAGGAAAACTGGAAAAATCCTGCCTTCCTAGTATTATAACTGGATAGAAACTCTGGGCTTAGTGAGGGGGAAGAGCCAACTATACCATCATGATCACAGATTTCTATAAGCCACCCTATGGTTCAGTGACAGCGGGACAGCAGCCCCACTCACCATTATAAAACCTGGTTTAGAACTGGGAGGGATGTGGGCAGTGTAATGGAGACAATGCAAAACTACTGGGAGGAAGGGAGTGATGAGCAGAGGCAGAGAAAGAAAAGGAAAAGCAAACCAAAACACTTCCCACTGAAAACCAAAGTAGGCAACAACACAATCAACAGAAAGGAAAATAGAGGAATACCATCATTCCTGAAGAGCAAGAAATATTAAACAAAAAGAAGAAATTAAAAAACTTTTAGGTACGAAAAAGAACTATTTATACATATGAGAAATTAAATGATGTTATACATGCTATAAGGGACAAAGCTGCGTATTTACCAATTGAAAAATAGCTGAGCTATTTACTCAGAATACAGCAAGTAGGGGAAAAAAGATATTAAACAATAAGAATAGTTAACATACATGGAAGGAAGAGAGATCCATTATGTATCCAAATACGTATTTTGGAAGAATTAATAGAAAAAAATGGTCTAGCATTATTTGAAGAGATTTTCCAGAATTGAGGACAGTTATGAGTCCTCAGTACTGGGCAGGATAAATAAAATTAAATATATAACCTTACCATATAACTGTGAAAATTTAAAACAATAATGATAAAGAGAAATCTTAAAAGATAGGACAAAAAGATTTATTAACTGACAGCAGACTTCTCAACAACAATAAAGATAAAAAGGCAATGGAGCAATGACTTTAAGATATTTTTGGGATAGGGACAGCTGTTAACCTAGTTTTAGCTAAGTAATCATTTGAAGTAAAATATTCCAGAAATTCAAGGATGGTTTAATATTGTAAAATCTCTCAATGTAACTTACTACATTAATAGAATAAAATAAATATTTTGATTATCCTGACTAATGTATGTTTCAGCCTCTATATTTATAGGGGAAAAAAAATCCCTGTCCTGTCAATAAACTAAGAATTCCTTAACTTGGTAGACATTATATAACAACACCTTAAAGCAATCATTATACTTACCAAAGAAAAGTTAAATACATTCTTTTTACTATACTGAGCAGGACAATGATACTCACTATCACTCCTAGTACTTAATACAACATGAGAGGTTCTGGCCAGTGCCGTAATAGAAGAAAAACAATGAGATGAAGGGATTGGAAGAGATGAAATGGCCATAATTTGCAAATGAAATAATCATCTGACAAAACCCTATAGAATCAACACACAAACTAGTAGAATGAATACGAGACTTCAGCAAGTTCTCAGGATACACAATTTATAGGATGCTGCTCTAGTTGTCTATTCCTGCATATCAAACTATCGCAAAACTTAGTAGCTTGAAGCATCAATCATTTTATTAGATCTTACTATTTGGAAGCACAGGCCTCAGGTGGGCAATTATTCAGCTCCTTGGGGCATTGAGGGGTCACTCAGTGGTATTTCAGCTTCAAGATGACAACTCTCATTCCTGATGCCTTAGTGAAGATGGCTGGGGGGCTGGGCTCAGCTGGTCCCCTCTCCCTCCCTTTGTAGTGTCAAGGCCTCTTTAGAGAGTGTCTCTGTCAGGTAGCTGGACTCCTTCCATGGTGGATCAGGGCTCCGGGAAGGAGTATTCTATAATACAGAAAATGCAAGCTGTCAGTTTCTTAAGGACTGGGCCTAGAAATTTGCACAGTATTGCTTTTGCCACATTCTTCTGGTCAAAGCAGCTGCAGAGCCTGTCTTCACTGAAAGGGAAGTGGCATAGAACTCCACCTCTTGAGGGGAGAAGTGTCAAAGAATTTGTGGCCAACTTGAATCCTCCATAGACATTGACAGAAAAGGTGAACTACGTAATCTCTAAAATTTACAAGGGATTAATAGCATTAATCACTGTAAAAAAAAAAGAACAGACTATAGATAGAAAAATTATAGACATGGAGACCACAAAGCCAACAAAAAGAAATGCTAAAAACCACTGGTGGTCAGTAAGATGCAAATCAAAATAATAAGCTATCACTCCATAGTAGGCTTTCTCGGTACTGCATTACTGACACTTGGGGTAGATAATTCCTTGATGTGGAGGCTCTTTTGTGCTCTGTCGGATGTCTAGCGGCATCCCTGGCCCTAACTCACTGGATGGCAGTAGATTTACCAGTTGTAACAATCAAAAATGTCTGTAGCCATTGCCAAATGAGGATAAAATTGCTCTTAGCTGAGAACCAATGCTTTACATACCTATCATATTGGCAAAAAAATAGAAAGCTGGTTAGTGCTAAGTACTGGTAGAGATCTGGCAACATAGGAAGCCCCAGTCATTGCTGGTAGGTGTGTGAGTGGCACAGCAATTTTTTAGAGCAACAGCCAATTTAACTATACACATATCTCATTATCCAGCAATTAAGCCTATGGGTAATTTACACAGGTAAGTGAAGAGGTGTATGTGAGGATGTTCTCTACAGCTTTGTTTGACAGTGGGGAGTTAGAAACAAATTACAGTGGAGCAGAACACTCCACCTAAGAACAAAGGAATGCATAGTTTTCTCAGTGCACATGGAACATTATGAAAGAAAGACAATTCATTAGGCCACAAAGCAAGTCTTAATAAGTTTAAAAAGACTGAAATCATACAAAGTATCATTTCTGATCACAATGAAATGAAACTAGAAATCCACAACAGAAGGAAAATCCGTAACAGAATGGAAAATTTACAAATTAAACAACACACTCTTAAATAACCATTTGGTTGGACTTCCGGAAAGATGGTGGTGTGAGCAGGGCAGCAGAAATCTCCTCCCAAAACTATATAAATCTATGCAAACACAGCAAATACAACTATTCCTAAAAGAGAAATCGGAGCACACAGGAAAGTGCACAGCGTGCAGCCACACCTGGGAGGACTCAGCACCCCGCGAGGCGGGTAAGATACAGAGCCGCGACCCGACGGCACCTGAACACTCACCCAGCCCAGCGCGCCGGTGGGAGGAGTGTATTCGGAGCCGGGAGGGAGTGGAAGAGCAGGTCCATGAAATAACCAGCCCCAGTGGTCTGCGCCGAAGCACCGGGAGCACTGACACACATCGCGCGGTGCATCAGACATTGGAGAGGCAGAAGGTGCAGGTTTTGAGCTGGGAAGGTGCCGGGACCGTGCAGCCAGCGCCCAGGGACAAAGAGAAAAGTGTGCGCCATTTGTAGCGGTCTCGGAGAGGCGGGGGACCCAGCGAGGGAACACCACCGCCCCGGCGGGCTCAGCCCTGCATGCTGGAAGTCCTGGGGAAGTTTGGTCCCCTTCGCTAGTGCAGCCAGTGCCCAGGGACAAGAGAAAAGCGCGTGCCATTTGTAGCAGTCTCGGAGAGGCGAGGGGCCCAGCGAGGGAACACCATCGCCCTGGTGGGCTCAGCCCTGCATGCTGGAAGCCCTGGGGAACTTCGGTCCTCTTCGCTAGTGCAGCCAGCACCCAGGGACAAGAGAAAAGCGCGCACTATTTGTAGCGGTCTCAGAGAGGCGGGGGGCCCAGCGAAGGAATACCAGCGCCCTGCGGGCTCAGCCCTGCAGGCTGGAAGTCCTGGGGAACTTCGGTCCCCTTTGCTAGTGACAGAAAGAAGGGAGCAACCACGCTGGAACTTTATACAGAAAACAATAGCGTCCCATTCATTCCTACCTACAAAGAAAGCGGCGCGGCTGAGGCTGCGAATTAGTGAAGCAACAGCGACACCTACGGCACACGCAGAGAATCCACTCCAGGTGGGCTTTTTTTTTTCTCCTGTTTGATTTCTTGCCCTTTTTTAACTTTTTTCACCATCCTATTCTTTCATTTCTTTCTCTCTTCTTTCTCGTCGTTTTTTTTTTTTGCTTGCCTGTGTTTTTTTTTGGTGGTGCTTTTTTTTTCTCTTTTCTTTTTGAACTTTAAAGAGCCCAGCTGACATACGTGGCACCTACCAGCGACCACTCCTGCCAACATGACAAGACAGAAGAATATGATACAGACAAAGATCACCAAGATTCAGAGCCCCTCTGAGAAGGAATCTGAAGAGATGGAAATGCAGCATCTTCCTGAAAAAGAATTCAGAATAAAAGTCATAACCATGCTGATGGATCTACAGAGAAATATGCAAGAGCTAAGGGAGGAAGTGAGGGAAGTCAGGAAAGATAATGCAGAAATGAGACAAGCCATCGACGGGCTCAGCAGCAGACTGGACGAGATGCAAGACACTGTTAATGCAATAGAAATCAGAGAACAGGAACACAGAGCAGCTGAGGCAGAGAGAGATAAAAGGATCTCTAGGAATGAAAGAATATTAAGAGAACTGTGTGACCAATCCAAAAGGAACAATATTCGCATTATAGGAGTACCAGAGGAAGAAGAGAGAGAAAAAGGGATAGAAAGTGTTATGAAGAAATAATTGCTGAAAACTTGCCCATGCTGGGGAAGGAAATAGTCTCACAGTCCATGGAAGCCCACAGATCTCCTAACACAAGGGACCCCAGGAAGACAACACCAAGACACATAATAATTAAAATGGCAAAGATCAAAGATAAGGACAGAGTATTAAAGGCAGCTAGAGAAAGAAAAAAGATCACCTTCAAAGGAAAACCCATCAGACTAACATCAGACTTCTGAACAGAAACCTTACAGGCTAGAAGAGAATGGCATGATATATTTAACGCAATGAAACAGAAGGGCCTCGAACCAAGAATACTGTATCCAGCACGATTATCATTTAAATATGATGGCGGGATTAAACAATTTCCAGACAAGCAAAAGCTGAGAGAATTTGCCTCCCATAAACCACCTCTACAGAACATCTTAAAGGAACTGCTCTAGAGGGAAGCACTCCTAAGGCTAAAAAGATGTCACCAGAGAAAATAAAATCATAGCAAAGAAAGCAGACCATCCAAAACTAACTAAAGGCAAAGAATAAAACACCTAGTATATAAAGAATGAAGGAGGAAGAATAAGAAGGGAGAGAAATAAAGAAACATCAGACTGTGTTTACAATAACTTAACAAGAAAGTTAAGTTAGATTGTTAGATAGTAAAGAAGCAACCCTTGAACCTTTGGTAACCACGAATCTAAAGCCAGCAATGGCAATAAGTACATATCTTTCGATAATCACCCTAAACGTAAATGGACTGAATGCACCAATCAAAAGACACAGAGTAACAGAATGGATAAAAAAGCAAGACCCATCTATATGCTTCCTACAAGAAACTCACCTCAAACGCAAAGATATCCCCAGATTAAAAGTGAAGGGATGGAAAAAGATATTTCATGCAAATAACAAGGAGAAAAAAGCAGGTGTTGCAGTACTTGTATCAGACAAAATAGACTTCAAAACGAAGAAAGTAGCAAGAGATAAAGAAGGACATTACATAATGATAAAGGGGTCAATCCAACAAGAAGATATAACCATTTAAATATATATGCACCCAACACAGGGGCGCTGGCATTTGTGAAACAAATACTAACAGAATTAAAGGAGGAAATAGACAGCAATGCATTCATCTTAGGTGACTTCAACACACCACTCACTCCAAGGGACAGATCAACCAGACAGAAAATAAGTAAAGACACAGAGGCACTGAACAACACACTAGAACAGATGGACCTAACAGACATCTACAGAACTCTACACCCAAAAGCAACAGGATACACATTCTTCTCAAGTGCACATGGAACATTTTCCAGAATAGACCACATACTAGGCCACAAAAAGAACCTCAGTAAAATCGAAAATACTGAAATTCTACCAACCAACTTCTCAGATCATAAAGGTATTAAACTAGAATTAAACTTTAGAAAGAAAACAAAAAGGCTCACAAATACATGGAGACTTAACAACATTCTCCTAATTAATCAATGGGTCAATGACCAAATCAAAACAGAAATCAAAGAGTATATGGAGACAAATGACAACAACAACACACAGCCACAGCTTCTGTGGGACGCAGCAAAGGCAGTTCTAAGAGGAAAGTATATTGCAATCCAGGCTTATCCAAAGAAAGAAGACCATCCCCAAATGAATAGTCTAAAGACCCAATAACTGAAATTGGAAAAAGAACAACAAATGAGACCCAAAGTCACCAGAAGGACGGACATAATAAAGATCAGAGAAGAAATAAATAAAATTGAGAAGAACAAAACAATAGAAAAAAATCTAGGAAACCAAGAGCTGGTTCTTTGAAAAAATAAACAAAATAGAAAAACCCCTAGCCAGACTCATTAAGAGAAAAAGAGAATCTACACACATAAACAGAAACAGAAATGAGAAAGGAAAAATCATGATGGATCCCACAGAAATACAAAGAATTATAAGAGAATATTATGAGAATCTATATGCTAACAAGCTGGAAAACCTAGAAGAAATGGACAACATTTTAGAAAAATACAACCTTCCAAGACTGAACAAACAAGAAACAGAAAAACTAAACAAACCAATCACCAGCAATGAAATAGAAGTGGTAATCAAAAAACTACCTAAGAACAAAACCCACGGACCAGATGGATTCACCTCTGAGTTCTACCAGACATATAGAGAAGAAATAACACCCATTCTCCTTAAAGTTTTCCAAAAAATAGAAGAGGAGGGAATACTTCCAAACTCATTCTATGAAGCCAGCATCACTCTAATACCAAAACCGGGCAAAGACCTCACCAAAAAAGAAAATTACACACCAATATCCCTGATGAACGTAGATGCAAAAATACTCAACAAAATATTAGCAAACCGAATTCAAAAATACATCAAGAGGATCATACACCATGATCAAGTGGGATTCATCCCAGGGATGCAAGGATGGTACAACATTCGAAAATCCATCAACATCATCCACCACATCAATAAAAAGAAGAACAAAAACCACATGATCATCTCCATAGATGCTGAAAAAGCAGTTGACAAAATTCAGCATCCATTCATGATTAAAACTCTCAAGAAAATGGGTATAGAGGACAAGTACCTCCACATCATAAAGGCCATATATGACAAACCCACAGCTAACATCATACTTAACGGTGAGAAGCTGAAAGCTTTTCATCTAAGATCAGGAACAAGACAGGGATGCCCACTCTCTCCACTGTTATTCAACATAGTACTGGAGGTCCTAGCCACGGCAATCAGACAAAACAAAGACATACAAGGCATCCAGATTGGTAAAGAAGAAGTCAAATTGTCACTATTTGCAGATGACATGATATTGTACATAAAAAACCCTAAAGACTCCACTCCAAAACTACTAGAACTAATATCTGAATTCAGCAAAGTTGCAGGATACAAAATTAACACACAGAAATCTGTTGCTTTCCTATACACTAACGATGAACTAACAGAAAGAGAAATCAGAAAAACAATTCCATTCACAATTGCATCATAAAGAATAAAATACCTAGGAATAAACCTAACGAAGGAAGTGAAAGACCTGTACCCTGAAAACTACAAGACATTCCTAAGAGAAATTAAAGAGGACAGTAACAAAGGGAAATGCATCCCATGTTCATGGCTAGGAAGAATAAATATTGTCAAAATGGCTATACTACCCAAAGCAATCTACAGATTCAACGCAATCCCTATCAAACTACCAACAGCTTTCTTCAATGAACTCGAACAAATAATTCTAAAATTCATATGGCACCACAAAAGACCCCGAATAGCGAAAGCAATCCTGATAAGGAGGAATAAAACGGGAAATTATGCTGCCTGACTTCAAGCTCTACTACAAAGCCACAGTAATCAAGACAATTTGGTATTGGCACAAAAACAGACGCACAGATCAGTGTAATAGAATAGAAAATCCAAACATCAACCCAAACACATACAGTCAATTAATATTTGATAAGGGAGCCTTGGATATACATTGTGGAGATGACGGCCTCTTCAGCAGCTGGTGTTAGAAAAACTGGAGAGCTACATGTAAGAGAATGAAATTGGACTACTGTCAAACCCCATACACAAAGGTAAACTCAAGGTGGATCAAAGCCCTGAATGTAAGTCATGAAACTATAAAACTCTTAGAAAAAAATATAGGCAAAAAGCTCTTGGACATAAACATGAGTGACTTCTTCATGAACATATCACCCCGAGCAAGGGATACAAAAGCAAAAATGAACAAGTGGGACTATATGAAGCTGAAAAGCTTCTGTACAGCAAAGGACACCATCAGTAGAACAAAAAGACTTCCTACAGTATGGGAGAATATATTCATAAATGACGTATCCGATAAGGGGTTGACACCCAAAATATATAAAGAACTCACGCACCTCAACAAACAAAAAGCAATTAATCCAATTAAGAAATGGGCAGAGGACATGAATAGACACTTCTCCAAAGAAGAAATTCAGATGGCCAATAGGCACATGAAAAGATGCTCCTCATCACTAATCATCAGAGAAATGCAGATTAAAACCACAATGAGATATCACCTCACACCAGTGAGGATGGCCAACATCCAAAACACAAACAACAACAAATGTTGGAGAGGATGTGGAGAAAAGGGAACCCTCCTACACTGCTGGTGGGAATGCAAATTAGTTCAACCATTGTGGAAAGCAGTATGGAGGTTCCTCAAAAAACTCAAAATAGAAATACCATTTGACCCAGGAATTCCACTCCTAGGAATTTACCCTAAGAATGCAGCAGCCCAGTTTGAAAAAGACAGATGCACCCCTATGTTTATTGCAGCACTATTTACAATAGCCAAGAAATGGAAGCAACCTAAGTGTCCATCAGTAGATGAATGGATAAAGAAGATGTGGTACACATACACAATGGAATATTATTCAGCCATAAGAAGAAAACAAATCCTACCATTTGCAACAACATGGATGGAGCTAGAGGGTATTATGCTCAGTGAAATAAGCCAAGCTGAAAAAGACAAGTACCAAATGATTTCACTCATATGTGGAGTATAAGAATTAAGGAAAAAAAACTGAAGGAACAAAACAGCAGGAGACTCACAGAACCCAAGAACGGACTAATAGTTACCAAAGGGAAAGGGACTGGGGAGGATGGGTGGGAAGGGAGGGGCAAGGGGGAAGAAGGGACATTACGATTAGCAGATGTAATGTTCGGGGGGCACGGGGAGGGCTGTACAACCCAGAGAGGACAAGTAGTGACTCTATGGCACCTCACTAAGCTGATGGACAGTGACTGCAATGGGGTTGGGGGGGGGAACCTGATGAAGGGGGTAGTGTAATCACCATAATATTACTCATTTAATTGTAGATTAATGATATCAAAATAAACTTAAAAAAAAAAAAATAATGGTAAGCCCATTATGGTAACAAAAAAAAAGAAATACTCTTAAAAAAAATAATAACCATTTGGTTAAAGAATAAATCACAAGGGAAATTGGAAAATACCTTGAGACAAACAAAGAAAACACAACATACTAAAACTCATGGAATGCAGTGAAAGCAGTACTAAGAAGGAAATTTATAGTTGTAAACACATACATTAAAAAAAAAGGTCTCCAACTAATAGTCAAATTTTATATCTTAAGGAAGCAAAAAAAAAAAAAAAAGGAGCCAACCTAACCCAAAGCTAGCTTAGGAAGGATATAATAAAAATTAGAGTAGAGCTAAATAAAAAGGAAAAAGAAAAACAATAGAGAAAATCAACTAAACCAAAAATGGGCAGAGGATCTGAACAGACACTTTTCCAAAGAAGAAAATCAAATGGTCAACAGGCACATGAAAAGATGCTCCAAATTGCTAATTATCAGGGAAATGAAAATTAAAACCACAATGAGATATCACCTCACACCAGTTAGGATGGCCAACACCCAAAAGACAAGGAACAACAAACACTGGCAAGGATATGGAGAAAGAGGAACCCTCCTACACTGTTGGTGGGAATGTATATTAGTTCAACCATTGTGGAAAGCAATGTGGAGGTTCCTCAAAAAACTAAAAATAGAAATATCATTTGACCCCAGTAATTCCACTCCTAGGAATTTACCTGAAGAAAACAAGATCCCAGATTCAAAAAGACATATGCATCCTTATGTTTATCACAGCACTATTTACAATAGCCAAGATACAGAAGCAACCTAAGTGCCCATCAGTAGGTGAATGGATAAAGAAGATGTGGTACATATACACAGTGGAATATTATTCAGCCATAAGAAGAAAACAAATCCTACCATTTGCAACAACATGGATGGAGCTAGAAGGTATTATGCTCAGTGAAATAAGCCAGACAGAGAAAAACAAGTAACAAATGACTTCACTCATTTGTGGAGTATAACAACAAAGCAAAACTGAAGGAACAAAACAGCAGCAGACTCACAGACTCTAAGAAGGGACCAGCAGTTAACAAAGGGAAAAGGGTTGGGAAGGGTAGGTGGGAAGGGAGGGAGAAGGGGAATAAGGGGCACTATAATTTGCAATCACAATACAGGTAGGTCACAGGGAAGGCAGTCCAGCACAAGGACAAGTAGTGACTCTATAGCATCTGACTACAATGATGGACAGTGACTGCAATTGGGTGTGTGTGTTGGGACTTGATAACAAGGGTGAATGTTGTAACCACAATGTTGGTCATGTGAAACCTTCGTAAGATTGTGCATCAATAATACTTTAATAAAAAAAAAATCAATGAAACCAAAGTTGGTTCTTTGAAATGAGCAGAAAAATTGACAAACCTTTAGCTAGACTGCCTAAGAAAGAACAGAAAAATCCAATTACTAAAATTATGGAGGAAAAGTAGGGACATTACTAGTTTTTACAGAAATAAAAAGGATTATAAGAGAATACTATGAATAACTGTATGCCAGAAAATTGGAAAACAGATGAAACAGATTAATTCCCAGAAAGCAAATATACCAAAATTGAATCATAAAGAAATAGAAAATATAAATAGACCTATACTAATAAGGAGATAGAATCAGTAATAAAAACATCCCAACAAAGAAAAGTGCTGGGTTCATTGATGAATTCTACCAAACATTTAAATAGCAGCACCAATCCTTGTCAAATGCTTCCAAAAAATTGGAGACAAGGGAACACTTCTTAACTCACTATTTGAGGCCAGCATTTCCCTGATAACAGCCATACAAAAACATTACAAGAAAAGAAAACTACAGACTGATGACCCTTATAAATATCAATGCAAAAATCCTCAACAAAATACTAGCAAACTGAATTCAGTAGCATATTAAGAGGATTATACACCATGCGCAAGTGAGATTTATTGCTAGAATGCAAAGTTGATGGAACATATAAAAATCAATGTAGTGACTTCTGGGAATATGGCGGTGTGAGCTGGGCAGCGGAAATCTCCTCCCCAAACCATATATATTTATGAAAATGCAACAAATACAACTATTCCTAAAAGAGAGACCAGAAGATACAGGACAACAGCCAGGCTACAGCTACACCTGCGAGAACTCAGCACCTCACAAAGCAGGTAAGATACAGAGCCGCGACCCGGTGGGACCCGAGCACTCACCCACCCCAGTGCACCGGCGGGAGGAAAAGATTCAGAGCGGGGAGAGAGTGGAAGCACAGGACTGCTAAATAACCAGCCCTGGTGATCTGAATCGGGAGCACAGACACACATCGCATGGTGTACTGGAGATTAGAGAAATAGAAGTGCAGGATCTGAGATGGAGAACGCAAGCGGGTCCTCTCAGCCGGCTCCCCAGGACAAAAGAAGAGTGGGTGTTTTTTTAAAAGTCTTAAAGAGACAAGGGCCCAACAGTGGAACAAAATCATCCCAGCGCACTCAGCCCAGCAGGTTGGGAGTCTTGGGGAATTTCGGACCCCTTGGCCGGCGGCTGGGCAAAGCAGCTGCGCAGAACTTCCCACAGAGATCAGCAGCTTGCCATTCATTCACTCCCTGGCTGGCCAGAGCCGCAAAGGGTCCGGCGGAGCTGCCACTGCTGCGGAACAGTGGAGGAGCGGCGCCACCCACAGCATCCTCATAGAATCTACCCCGGTGGGCACATTTTTTTTAAAGTCTTAAAGAGACAAGGGCCCAGTAGCGGAACAAAATCGTCCCAGCACACTCAGCCCGGCAGGCTGGGAGTCTTGGGGAATTTCGGACGCCTTGGCCGGCGGCCAGGCAAAGCAGCCGCATCGAGGTTTCCCACAGAGATCAGCAGCGTGCCATTCGTTCCCTCCCTGGCCGACGCCACAGACCCCGGCAGGCATGCAGCTAAGCGGGAAGAGCCCCAGAACCAGGTCTAGGCTGAGGGCGACCCCGCACACAGGCAGTTTAGGGGATTATCCCAGAGACTGCCTCCCGGTGTGAAGGAAAACAGCTCAGGCCTGGGAGAAGGGCAAAGAGAACAACAAGGAGGAAGGGAATTTGTTCTCCCAGCTGACACAGGTGGCGCCTACCAGTGACAACGTCTATCAACATGAAAAGACAGGAATATGGTCCACACAAAGACCAGCCAGAAAATCCCTGAGAGGGCGCCTGATGGGATGGCCATGCACAATCTTCCTGAAAAAGAATGCAGAATAAAAGTCATAACCATGCTGATGGATCTACAGAGAAATATGCAAGAGCTAAGGGAGGAAGTGAGGGAAGTGACGAAAGACAATGCAGAAGAGAGAAGAGAAATCGACGGGCTTAGCAGCAGACTGGATGAGATGCAAGAGACTGTTAATGGAATAGATATCAGAGAACACGAATACAGAGCAGCTGAGGCAGAGAGAGATAAAAGGATCTCTAGGAATGAAAGAAAATTAAGAGAACTGTGTGACCAATCCAAATGGAACAATATTTGCATTATAGGCGTACCAGAAGAAGAAAAGAGAGAAACAGGGATAGAAAGTGTCTTTGTAGAAATAATTGCTGACAACTTGCCCAAGCTGGGGAAGGAAATAGTCTCTCAGACAATGGAAGCCCACAGATCTCCCAACACAAGGGACCCAAGGAAGACAACACCAAGACACATAATAATTAAAATGGCAAAGATCAAAGATAAGGACAAAGTACTAAAGGCAGTTAGAGAGAGAAAAAAGATCACCTACAAAGGAAAACCCATCAGACTATCATCAGACTTCTCAACAGAAACCTTACAGGCCAGAAGAGAAAGGCATGATATATTTAATGTAATGAAACAGAAGGGCCTCGAACCAAGAATATTGTATCCAGCACGATTATCATTTAAATATGATGGAGGGATTAAACAATTTCCAGACAAGTGAAAGTTGAGGGAGTTTGTCTCCCATAAACCACCTCTACAGGATATCTTAAAGGGACTGCTCTAGATGGAAGCACTCCTAAGAATAAAAAGAGGTCACCAGAGAAAATAAAATCATAGCAAAGAAAGCAGACCATCCAAATACTAACTAAAAGCAAAGAATAAAACACCTAGTATATAAGGAATTGAGGAGGAAGAATAAAAAGGGAGAGAAATAAAGAATCATCAGACGGTGTTTACAATAACTTAACAAGAAAGTTAACTTAGATTGTTAGATAGTAAAGAAGCAACCCTTGAACCTTTGGTAACCACGAATCTAAAGCCAGCAATGGCAATAAGTACATATCTATTGATAATCAGCCTAAATGTAAATGGACTGAATGCACCAATCAAAAGACACAGAGTAACAGAATGGATAAAAAAGCAAGACCCATCTATATGGTGCTCACAAGAGACTCACCTCAAACCCAAAGATATACACAGACTAAAGGTGAAGGGATGGAAAAAGATATTTCATGCAAACAACAGGGAAAAAAAAGCAGGTGTTGCAGTACTTGTATCAGACAAAATAGACTTCAAAACGAAGAAAGTAGCAAGAGATAAAGAAGGACATTACATAATGATAAAGGGGTCAATCCAACAAGAGGATATAACCATTATAAATATATATGCACCCAACACAGGAGTGCTGACATATGTGAAACAAATACTAACAAAATTAAAGGAGGAAATGGAGAGCAATGCATTTATTTTAGGTGACTTCAACATACCACTCACTCCAAAGGACAGATCAACCAGACAGAAAATAAGTAAAGACACAGAGGCACTGAACAACACACTAGAACAGATGGACCTAACAGACATCTACAGAACTCTACACCCAAAAGCAACAGGATACACATTCTTCTCAAGTGCACATGGAACATTTTCCAGAATAGACCACATTCTAGGCCACAAAAAGAACCTCAGTAAATTCAAAAATATTGAAATTCTACCAACCAACTTCTCAGATCACAAAGGTGTGAAACTAGAAATAAATTGTACAAAGAAAACAAAAAGGATCACAAATACATGGAGGCTTAATAACATGCTCTTAAATAATCAATGGATAAATGACCAAATAAAAACACAATCAAACAATATATGGAGACTAATGACAACAACAACACAAAGCCGCAACTTCTGTGGGACACAGAAAAGGCAGTTCTAAGAGGAAAGTATAATGTAATCCAGGCCTATTTAAAGAAGGAAGAACAATCCCAAATGAATAGTCTAAAGACACAATTACTGAAATTGGAAAAAGAAGAACAAATGAGGCCCAAAGTCACCAGAAGGAGGGACATAATAAAGATCAGAGAAGAAATAAATAAAATTGAGAAGAATAAAACAATAGAAAAAATCAATAAAACCAAGAGCTGGTTCTTTGAAAAAATAAACAAAATAGATAAACCCCTAGCCAAACTCATTAAGAGAAAAAGAGAATCTACACACATAAACAGAATCAGAAATGAGAAAGGAAAAATCATGACGGACCCCACAGAAATACAAAGAATTATAAGAGAATACTATGAGAATTTGTATGCTAACAAGCTGGGAAACCTAGAAGAAATGGACAACTTCTTAGAAAAATACAACCTTCCAAGACTGACCAAGCAAGAAACAGAAAACCTAAACAGACCAATCACCAGCAACGAAATTGAATTGGTAATCAAAAAACTACGCAAGATGGGTGGGAATGGAGGGATTAGAGGGAAAAAGGGGCACTACGATTAGCAGATGTAATGTTGGGGGGGCACAGGAGGGCTGTACAACTCAGAGAAGACAAGTAGTGATTCTATAGCATCTCACTACACTGATGGACACTGACTGTAATGGGGTTGGTGGGGAGGACCTGATGAGGGGGGTAATTTATTCACCTTAATATTGCATATGTAATTGTAGGTTAATGATACCCCAAAAAATTATAAAAAAAAAACTACCCAAGAACAAAACCCCTTGTTGAGAAGGATTCACCTCTGAATTCTACCAGACATATAGAGAAGAAATAATACCCATTCTCTTTAAAGTTTTCCAAAAAATAGAAGATGAGGGAATACTTCCAAACTCATTCTATGAAGCCAGCATCACTCTAATACCAAAACCTGGCAAAGACCTCACCAAAAAAGAAAATTACAGACCAATATCCCTGATGAATGTAGATGCAAAAATACGCAACATAATATTAGCAAACTGAATTCAAAAATACATCAAGATGATCATACACCATGATCAAGTGGGATTCATCCCAGGATGCAAGGACGGTACAACATTCAACAATCCATCAACATCATCCACCACTTCAACAAAAAGAAGAACAAAAACCACAAGATCATCTCCATAGATATTGAAAAAGCATTTGACAAAATTCAACATCCATTCATGATAAAAACTCTCAACAAAATTGGTATACAGGGCACGTACCTTAACATCATAAAGGCCATATATGACAAACCCACAGTCAACATCATACTTAACAGCGAGAAGCTGAAAGCTTTTCATCTAAGATCGGGAACAAGACAGGGATGCCCACTCTCTCCTCTGTTAGTTAACATAGTACTGGAGGTCCTAGTCATGGCAATCAGACAAAACAAAGAAATACAAGGCATCCAGTTTGGTAAAGAAGTCAAATTGTCACTATTTGCAGATGACATGATATTGTACATAAAAATCCCTAAAGACTCCACTCCAAAACTACTAGAACTAATATCCGAATTCACCAAAGTTGCAGGATACAAAATTAACACACATAAATCTGTTGCTTTCCTATACAATAATGATGAACTAACAGAAAGAGATATCAGGAAAACAATTCCATTCACAGTTGCATCAAAAAGAATAAAATATCTAGGAATAAACGTAATGAAGGAAGTGAAAGACCTATACCCTGAAAACTGTAAGACACTCCTAAGAGAAATTAAAGAGGACACTAACAAATGGAAATTCATCCCATGCTCTTGGCTAGGAAGAAAAAATATTGATAAAATGGCTATACTACCTAAAGCAATCTACAGATTCAACGCAATCCCTATCACAATACCAACAGCATTCTTCAATGAACTGGAACAAATAATTCTAAAATTCACATGGAACCACAAAAGACCCCGAATAGCCAAAGCAGTCCCGAGAAGGAAGAATAAAATGGGGAATTATGCTCCCAGACTTCCAGCTCTACTGCAAAGCTACAGTAATCAAGACAGTTTGGTATTGTCACAAGAACAGACCCACAGAGCAGTGGAACAGAATCGAAAACCCAAACAATAACCCAAACTTATACGGTCAATTAATATATGATAAGGGAGCCTGGGATATACAATGGGGAGATGACAGCCTCTTCAGCAGCTGGTGTTGGCAAAACTGGACAGCTATATGAAAGATAATGAAACTGGACTAATGTCTAACCCCACACACAAAAGTCAACTCAAAATGGATCAGAGACCTGAATGTAAGTCATGAAACCATAAAACTCTTAGAAAAAAACAGGCAAAAATCTCTTGGACATAAACATGAGTGACTTCTTCATGAACATATCTCCCCGGGCAAGGGAAACAAAAGCAAAAGTGAATAAGTGGGACTATATGAAGCTGAAAAGCTTCTGTACAGCAAAGGACACCATCAGTAGAACAAAAAGACTTCCTACAGTATGGGAGAATATATTCATAAATGATATATACGATCAGGGTTGACATCCAAAATATACAAAGAACTCATGCACCACAACAAACAAAAAGCAAATAATCCAATTAAGAAATGGGCAGAGGACATGAATAGACACTTCTCCAAAGAAGAAAATCAGATGGCCAATAGGCACATGAAAAGATGCTCCACATCACTAAACATCAGAGAAATGCAGATTAAAACCACAATGAGATATCACCTCACATCAGTGAGGGTGGCCAACATCCAAAACACAAACAACAACAAATGTTGGAGAGGATGTGGAGAAAAGGGAACCCTCCTACACTGCTGATGGGAATGCAAATTAGTTCAACCATTGTGGAAAGCAGTATGGAGGTTCCTCAAAAAACTCAAAATAGAAATACCATTTGACCCAGGAATCCCACTCCTAGGAATTTACCCTAAGAATGCAGAAGCCCAGTTTCAAAAAGACAGATGCACCCCTATGTTTATCGCAGCACTATTTACAATAGCCAAGAAATGGAAGCAACCTAAGTGTCCATCAGTAGATGAATGGATAAAGAAGATGTGGTACATATACACAATGGAATATTATTCAGCCATAAGAAGAAAACAAATCCTACCATTTGCAACAACATGGATGGAGCTAGAAGGTATTATGCTCAGTGAAGTAAGCCAAGCCGAAAAAGACAAGTATTAAATAATTTCACTCATATGTGGAACATAACAGCAAAGAAAAAAAAAACTCAAAGAAAAAAACAGCGGCAGACTCACAGAACCCAAGAATGGACTAATAGTTACCAAAGGGAAAGGGACTGGGGATGATGGATGGGAACGGAGGGACAAGGGGGAAAAAGGGGCATTATGATTAGCAGACGTAATGTTGTGGGGCGCGGGGAGGTCTGTACAACTCAGAGAAGACAAGTAGTGATTCTATAGCATCTCACTGTGCTTATGGACAGTGACTGTAATGGGGTTGGTGGGGGGGACCTGATGAGGGGGGTAGTTTAATCATAATATTGCACATATAATTGTATATTAATGATACTAAAATAAATTAAAAAAAAATGCAGGATCCCAGTTTCAAGAAGACATATGCACCCCTATGTTTATTGCAGCACTATTTACAATAGCCTAGAAATGGAAGCAAGCTAAGTGTCCATCAGTAGATGAATGGATAAAGAAGATGTGGTACATATACACAATGGAATATTATTCAGCCATATGAAGAAAACAAATCCTACCATTTGCAAGAACATGGATGGAGCTAGAGGGTATTATGCTCAGTGAAATAAGCCAGGCCGGAAAGAGAAGTACCAAATGATTTCACTCATCTGTGGAGCATAAGAACAAAGCAAAAACTGAAGGAGCAAAAAGAGCAGACTCATAGAACCCAAGAATGGGCTAATAGTTACCAAAGGAAAGGGACTGGGGAAGGTGGGTGAGTGGGAAGGGAGGGAGAAGGGGAATAAGGGGCATTACGATTAGCATACATAATGTAGGGGGGTGTCATGGGGAAGTCAGTATAGCACAGAGAAGACAAGTAGTGGCTCTATAGCATCTTACTATGCTGATGGACAGTGACTGTAATAGGGTATGTGGTGGGGACTTAATAACGGGGGGAAATCTAGTAACCACAATGTTGCTCATGTAATTGTATATTAATGATACCAAAAAAAAAATAGAGAGTGTAGATAAGAGTGCTTATGATTGGGTATAAATTGGTCAAGCTGTGTAATGGTGCCTGGGAGTTCCTTATACTAGTCTTTCTACTTTTATGTATTTTGAATTCACTATAATAATTTTTTAAAAGATAACTTTTCTTTCTCTAGTTCTGAAGAGGGCATGTTCATTAAGGCCACAGTAAAGTTATACTACTTGACCCGAAATGCCAGGCTCAAATGTAATCTAAATTACACTGGATTTTGCAGTTCTGACATGGCTGGAGGGCAGGGTGGCTGTCGCCTTGAGGGAAATAATTCTTTTCAATACCCTCCTGTAACACTCCTAATGCAGAACGAAGATATAGTTAACTTAAATTTGACATTTTTAAATCCTGGTTAAAACAAAAAGGGGGCAGAATATGTTTTCTGAGCTTTCTTTATTCCCAGTGAAACTGTGCCATAGTCAGCTGAGTTCGTAGTTGTGCTTAGAATGTACTCCCTCACATTCTTCTCTGGGAAAAATGAAGCTTCTTACTTTTTCTCAGAATCCTGGGCCCTGAAATGGGTAGTTATTCGGGTTCCACGAACACATAGCACAATCCCCAGTTTGAGGCTTTGAGTAGCTATTCATGTAAGTTGATTTTTCTGTGCATTTATATTGAGGAGGATCCAGCTCAGGTTGATGTCCTGGGAACCAGTGAGGCTCTCTCTTAAATCCTGAGGCAAGAGAATGAAAGACAAGGGCATCCGTCAACAACACAGAGTCTTAGTAACCCATCTCACTCATAGACAGCGAGTGCTGTCAAAACTGAGAAAAGAGAAACTGCTCACCCACTTACTCACTCATTCCATTTACTTTTACTTGAGTTCTTTCTATGTTCTAGGAACTGAGTTAAGGCCTAAGATTTTAAGAATTAAAAACAATAGTCCACCTACTATGGGTTGAAAGTGGCATTTTGTTGTTGTAGCTTGTATCATACGTTGTTTCAAAGTAGTGTCCAAACTGGAAAAAAATAGTAATAGATTACAAATATAGGAATCTATAGCTAATACCGTGAAATAAAGCACAGAAAGACATAAGCACTCTGTCATATTTTAGATGGAATAGTCATTGAGCTAAATTCTAACTTTCTTATTCTTTGTATGTTTGTATGTTTAGGAGAAATTTAAGGACAAGACACAAATAAAGAACTAGTTAGGCAGGGACTAGGGAAGAAGCCAGCCTGAGTCAGAGACATTATGCATTTCTGTAGATGAAGAAAGTCCAAACAGAAGCAGGAGAAAAAGAGTACACATTCTTTTAATACTTTAAGATAAAATAATACTAAACTTGAAAGCAAAGTGGGGTAGGTGTTCCAGGTGAGGACTGCTGTCCCCATCCCACACCAACCACTTCACTGAACAGAAGCCTGAGAGATCTCAGCATTGGAAGTTTGAATCAGACTCCTGCCTCTCAAACAGCCACTGGTATTTCTTTTGCTAACAGAAGAAAACAAAAAGAGCAAGTTAGATTACCTGGAAAGGCAAGGGTTTGGGATGCACGATATTCATTAGATCATATCTTTCCTGGTTCCAGTTGCCCATCAGGGTTCGGTTCGAATAGGCATTCTCATGGGTGGTGCATCTCCATCCATACTGGCAAAACTTGGACATATCATTCCAATCTATCCACACTTCCCCATGGCCATCTGCATTAATGAGGCTCCCATAGTGTGGGTTTCCAAGGAAATAGGCAAGGGACTGTCTCTGGGAAAAGGCAATAACAGAAAGGGTAGTAGCACAAACCTGAACATAGAAAAGACACCCTTTTCTCACCCTCAGCCAAGAATAACATAAGAAAACCCTACTAAGGATCTGAGCTTTCCTCCCAATTTAATTGTCGCAGTTCTGTTCCTTTCTCTCCAGGCCCATGAATTCTTTGACCTTCCCTCTCAATCAGCATGTATGTAGATTAATTGCCCCCCCCCTCCCCCGCAAAAAAGAAAGGAAGAACATCAGTACTCCCAGTACTATATGGAAAACTGACTAAATGCTCAGGACAGGATCTGGGTCTTACTCAATATCACACTCTTTCCTTCTGCTTGCCTTCCCATTCAACAGTGCTTTGCAAATACCAGATGAGCAATGTCTGAATTTCAACTTTTTGTAAATAATCAAATGGCTAACCACTTTTATTTTAGGCCAAAAACTGTGTCTGGTCCCTTGGCTTAGGAGCAAGACAATACCTTCCTTGAAGAAGAGAAATTTAATTCTGAGTAGCTTGTGTTGTTTGAAGATTTTATAGGACAGTGACAGAAAATCTTACTTGGCCACTCCATGCTCTGTAAAAGAAGAGATGTCACCAAACCTGGCCTTCTCCATTCTCCAAGTAAAGAATGTAGATCACGCAGACCACCATGGCCACGTGGCCATGATTTGGGAGTCACTACCACCCACCCACCTTTCTACAGGTAGGAACAAAGCCAATACTGCAGCTTTAAAGGTAGCTGCTCTTTGTGAATGATCTTTGTGCATTCACTGATGTTAACAAACTGCATAATGACTAGCGGGTAGCAGGTCCCACAAAGCCCCAAAGGCCTAGTACTCAGACTGCATCCTGAAGTGACATTGCCCTCAGGGCTGTAGGTACAGACATCACCATCCACTCTGCTGTCCAAGCCTGAAACCTGGGCTTTGGTACTTCTCTTTCAACTCCTTATATCCATCCAATCACCAAGTCTTGTTGATTTTTGGATCAGTCTACTACCCTCCATCCCCACTGCCAAGTTGCATCTCAGATCCCTACCAGCACTTGCCTCCTTTACTGCAGGAGTCTCCTATCTAATTGCCTTTCCATCAGCTTTGTTCTTCTCCAGTTCTTTCTCCACAGGAAAGCAGAACTTTTGAAGATGAAAATCTAATTTTATTATGTTCCTATTTAAGATTTTTCACTGGCTGGCCACTGTTTTGAGAATAAGGTTCAGGCTTTCAAATGGTTGAAATACTACTCCGTATGACCTGGCCCCCTGCTTAACTGTTTAGTCTCATCTGTCACCCACTCTCCCTCCAACTACAGTTCAGCCAAATTCAACTACTTTGTTTATCCATCATCCTTCTGCACGTATCGTTCCATCTGCCTCTTCACTTCTCTTGACCCAGGTAACGTGTACCTTTTTCCCCCCTTAATTTTCAACTCAGGTTCACTTCAGCCAGGGAATCTTCCCGCTGTCCCCCAAAACTTGGTAAGGCCCGGAACTCCTCCACTCCCAGCACAGCCTGAGAACTGCCAGATGACAAGCTCACTGAAACCATGGGCCACGTTACTACTCATTCGCGCATCTGGCCGCGCTCACAGCAGCCTAGCACATTTTCCTGAGCAAGGTAGGAGACCAGAAGCACCTGGAGAAATTCCGTGCAGTAGAGACAGTGGGCGGCAGCCATTTCGAAAGAGACGCGGCTGTTAGACTCCTCCGTAACAGCGACCTGCAGGACACAGTCCACCTGTCCTTGGCCTCAGCCCCCGCTTCACCCTCGGCGATAGTGACTGCCTGCGACCTCACGCACCACTGAGGAAGTCGCTCAACCGCCCTCAAACGTTTATTTAGGCAGTCCCAAGCGGGGAGGAGGGCCGGTTCTAGCTTTTGCAAACAAGGCTCCTCCCCTCCTTGGGAACCGCAACGCCAGCTCGTCGAGAGGCCCGGGCGCAGTAGGCGTGTCATCAATCAGACGCAGGGAGAGGGTGCGGCGAAGACCCCGAGAAGGAAGTGACGTAAGAAACGAACGCCTCGGAAGGCGCGAGCGGGGAGCACATTGAGGCCATGGCCTCCCGGCGTCTCCTGTTGGTTGGGGAGGGCAATTTCTCCTTCGCCGCGGCTCTGAGCGAGACCCTGGATCCGAGCACCAGTGTAACCGCCACTTGCCTCCAGGGCCCGGCCGACTTGGCCCGGGATCCGGCGGCCCGACGGAACCTCCAGCGCCTGCGCGAGCTAGGTAGCGAGGCCTCGAAGCCCCGCCCCGCTGCCGGCGCGCCCAGAGTGGGCGGTGCCGGGCGTGGGGTCGCTCTGGACTGTCTGGTCTTCCGAAAGCCAGCCCTGTCCCGCGACTCGGGTTTTGCGGGGTTCAGGTTAGGGAGGGGCTTTCTCTGGCTGCACATCTTAAGATGTCTTCCTGTCTCTATCGTGCCAGGTATCGAGGTACGTTTTGGTGTGGACTGCACCCAGCTGGCAGATGCGTTTGAACCACTCGACAGGGAGTTTGATCGAATTTATTTTAACTTTCCTCACTGTGGACGCAAAGCTGGAGTAGCTAAGAACAGGGAACTGCTTGCCAAGTTTTTCCAGAGGTGAGAAAAGGAGCGCAGTCAAGAGCAAAATAAGTTTAAGATGTACGTTACACAGCAACTGCACTCAAACATTTTAGTTTGGGAAGTAAGGCATACGTGTGGGAGTTATGATTTAGAGAGAATATAAAAGCGCCGAAGAAACACAGTCTAGTTGGAAGGGCAGACATATAACCCTAAATGCTTAGTAAAAGTACAAACAGTGTGATTTCAGGTGTGTGAAGGGAGGATCACCTATTTTTGATAATGCAGAATAATAGCCAGTATAGTCTAATGGCTAAGAGCTGGATTTAGGAGCCCAACTGTCCAAATTCACATCCCCATTCACCACTTAATAGTTGTGTGACTTTAAGTAAACTTAATCCTTATGTGTTTTTGCTTCCTCATCTGTAAACTGAGGATATTAATAACTACCTAATAAAATTACTGTTAATTTAAAACTGTGCTTTACACAATTATACCAAAACACGTGATTCTGTGGGAGGTCTCACCTACACAACTATTGGGACATAGGTGTCAGGAAACTTGTAACAGAGGCAGCATTTTAAGTTAGTATTTGAAGTATAGAATTTTAATAAGCAAGAGGGGAGTGAAAATAATTTTCTAAGGGAAGAACAGCCTGATCAGTGAATTATGTACAGGAACTTTTCGGACATTGACCTTTCTGACAGATGAATAATGCAAATACAAACCTGGATAACACCCTGGGCAGCCTGCTATCAGTTATGAGTTGAACATGGAATTTCCATTCTTATTTACTTTCAGCTATTTTCTTTGTATGTTTGAAGTCTGATAAACCTTTGCAAATAGGCATATTGGATTTTAATTATTTCACAGCCATACCATGTGTATATAGCTAAGTCCTATGGTTATTTCTATGTGTTTCTGACAAATAGCTGTGTCTCCCTCCGCCATTAGCTGTGCAGACGTTCTTACAGAGGAAGGAGAAATCCACGTGACATTGTGTAGAGGACAAGGTGGGACACAAGCTGATAAGCCCATGAGAGAATGGCACAACAGTTGGCAAGTGGTTGCTATGGCAGCTCTGGGGGGATTCATTTTAAGTGATGTGCATCCCTTCAGCTGTGAAGCTGTGCCAGGGTACAAGTGCACTGGATATAGGTAAGTAATGACAGAGGCCTGAGCCTTTTTCATCTCTCTCTAATGATGAAAAAAATCTCATAGGCAGACTTTTTCCCTGCTAATTTCCTGATTCAGCCTCTAGAAGTAATTGTTCTCTTTAATAATGACAGACTTCATACCTGGTTTCTATTTTGCCAGGAGTCAAGCTAAATCCTTTCATGTAGAAGGTGCTTTGAACCATATCTTCACCCACAGCTTACCCTTTGAAGGTTCACAACCCAGAATCTTTAAGATCAGACTGGATGACCACTGGTTTTCCTTTCCAGAACCAGAAGGACTTGCAGGAAAGTTGAACAGGTAACCTGTTGTTTTATCCCAAATCACTTCTACCGCTAGTTGTATCCTGACTGGCTTGATGGCAGCTATATATATTGATTGGATGCTATATAAATTGTTAATGATGTTGTGCTTTGAATTCATATTAGTCTGTCCTACATAAGCCTCTTTAGAATTAAAAGTTGCCATATTTTCTGGTATATTGTAGGGATAGATATTGACTGTCAGAGTTTTGAAACACATGATATCCCTGTTTATGGTAGATGATTTATTTCCTTTAAGGATCAACTTACGGATAATTCCATACAGCTATTTGTGATTTTAATTCTAGCTACGTTACAATTATTTATCATTTTAAGTTTAAAAAGTTCTTTTTTGGGTGTGTTTAAACAGAGGTTTCCTAGAAGCACCTTCATATCATCCTATCAAAACCATAAATGAGAAACTCATTTCTGAATTAGGCAAAGCTTTCCCTCTGAAAAGGCTGAAGTGCTCCTTCCCTTTGCTGCCACAAGGACCCACCAATGTTCGCACTTACTGGAACTGTGACATTCTATCAGCTGCCTTTTGGATTAGTCTTTGTGAGGATAACTCAAATTCTGAGTCCCTCCCTGGTGGGACGAGACAAGACATGGAGGACTTTCTAGTATCATTTTCAAAACTTAGCCTTCCCGAGGCTCCTGGAAGAGACAGTAAGGAAGAAGCTCATAAAGGAACCTATGGCCAAGCCAAGGTCTGCCTTAGACCTTCTCTCCTAGTTCATGTTCAGACTGTCATCCAAGCACCAGACTTCCTCCCAGGTTCTCTTCATGTCCTTAGTGGACCTGTCTTTCGGAAGTGCCATATCTTGCCTTTCACAATGCCAGCATTTCACGAGACTTTATTTATCCTTGGGTTTAATAAAAGTCTGAAGGATGGTTCTCTTCAATCACTACTGGATCATCTGAAGGGCATTCTGGAAAGCTTTCTGACCCAGATATCGTTGGAGGGCTCTAAACTGAGTAGTTCAGTGGAATTTGTCTTTCAACCAAATGGGAAAGATTATATGATTAATGTGAAGTCTCATAATTTTGGCCCAAGTTGTGCCAAGGATCTGCTTATTGGGTCTATCACTACATCTGTTGCAAGCATTGTAAACAAGGACCAGTGTTTTGTGTTTGTGTCTATGAACTTGGACCTATTAGCCATGCTTGTCTGGGCTATCTCTGACTGGAGGATGTTGTGGACCTTTGATAAACGTTTCCTGAAGAATTTTATCCCTGGGAAAATAGAACCCTTTAAAAGCTATTCCCTATATCCTCCATGCTATGTACATGATATTAGCTTTTGGATAGATGAGGAGAAAGGGTTTGATGAATTAGAGTTTCACACCATGGCCCGAGCAGTGTCCCAGGACACTGTCACATCCATACAATTCCTTAGCTGTTTTCAGCATCCAAAGACTGAACAGGTTAGTCTCTGCTATCGACTGACCTACCAGTCCTGTGACAAGGCCCTCACCCGGCAGCAGGTGGCATCAATGCAGTCCCAGTTTAGAAAGGAGATTCAGCAAAGACTACATGTAACACTTCGGTAGTTTAGTAAATTCATTCTCCAGTGTAATCCTTTGGGTGTGGGTATGGATGAAAAAGACCAGTTTGTGCTGCCCGCTAGTCCTTTCTAGACTGTGATTTTGTGAACTCTTTTACCTTGTGACTAGTCAATGTTGGTTTACTCTAAAGAAACCTGTGACTCTATCACTTAAACTTACAGACTATAATGTGATTGGTGACTTTAAACTTAGAGGCTATAAAGTGATTGTGCAATATTTTGATCCCAAGTAATGACTAGGAAAACAAACAGCATATTGTACTTTAGATGTTCTCTTGCTGAAGTGGCAGAACTTGAGTATCTTATTAAATCAAATATATTTTCAACACTGCCAATTTTTCTTCCCTAAACACTTCTGTATCATCTCACTAAGTCAACTTATGAGAGTGGTTTTTAGAGCCAGGCAAATATTTATTAGCTTGGGTAATTTTCAGAAGTGCTCCCTAATTAGTACTGGTATCTTCATCATCGTCATCATCATCATTTTTATTCTGTGGTTGAATACTGTTAAAGTCATGGAACTAATTACTGTCAGGTTTAGAGCTCACACTTGGGTCTGTCTGAGTCTAAACCCCATATTCTTTCTTCTGCTTTCTTTTACTTCTCCTTCCCTAGTCGTCTTCAACAGTAACCTCTCTAATGTGATTAACTCTAAATTTTGGCCTCCTAAGGTTTTGGGGCCTTCTGTTCTAAGCATCTATAAGGGACACCGGGAGAGTGGCTCAGCTCAGGACTCGGCAGAATTGAGTATTCTAATGAGAATGTATGTTCCTGTTCATTGCTAGGCTCCACAGATCGAAATTATAAGCTCTGGAGAAAATAACTCACTTGTTCTTGTATTTGGAGAAGAGCACGTGGGAAGCAAGAATGGAAGAAAAACAAATTAGGAGGTTACTACGTTAATGCAAATGAGAGATAATGGTGACCTGGGCTAGGGTGATGAGTTGTTTAACTGGGTAATATTTAGAAGGATCTGCTGATGAATTAAATACATGTGTGAGTGAAGGGTGTGGGGTTAGAGAAATAGAAGAGTCCAGCAGGATTCCTACGTTTTTGGCTGAGCAACTGGAAGAATAGACATATCAGTAACTGGAATGGGAAAATGCACGGGAGTAAGCATGGGGCATGGGTTTAGGAATCAAGGGAACCCTTGTGGACAAACATACTGCTTACCTCTCCAGATAGACTATCAGCTAATTGAGGGCAGGTAATGTGACTTACAATTTTTTCCTATCCCCATAATGCCTGGTTCATGGATGAGGTAGCATTTGAGCTGGATCTTCAAATGAGTAGGGATGTGGTGGGAGGATTGTTAGGCAAGGAGGGCACTCATTCTAGACAGTGGATATACACGAGTGGAAGTAGAGATGAAGCAGCATTTGGGGCACCTTTCAGGCAGTGGGAATATAAAATGTGTACAGGAAAGTAGTCAAAACAAGGTTAGGAAAGTAGGCTGGGGTCAGGTCAGTCCATGAAAGACTGGGCACCAGAATAAGGAGCTTGTACTTTGGCAGGAAATAGGAAAAATGGTGATTTTTGATTAAGGTAGCAACACAGAGTAGTGCTTTTGAGAATTAATTGGATGGTGTTGCACAGGATGAATTTGAGATGGGAGATTCTTGTAAGGATGCTATTGTACTAGTCTAGTAGAGGCAGGGAGGAGCCTGTATTACAGGGAAATGAAAAGAGGAATGAAAAGGAGGATGTTTGAGATATAGCTAAACTGGGATATCTGAACTTGGTAACTAATACTTGTGTGTGGGAATTGAGCAATATGATCAATCTCCATTTTCAATATTTGGGAGTTGTTAGTATGAAGTCTTACCCTGGAACCCTATCAGTTCAGCACTCGCTCTATAACTCAGTTACTGGTACAGGGCTCTGCAAAGGGATAGAACTCTGGTTGGGGATGTGGGTGGGGTGTCAGGAACAGATGAGTATGTAACAGAGTGAAAAAGCTTGGCATCTCTGTCTTTATATTGTTTCTGCCTGCCTCCTTTGCTGCCATAGTCTTAGGGTCAAAAAGCTTCTGCTTAGCCCTGCATGTAGGCTTATTAATCATCAAAGGGAATTTTGCTCATGACTTAAGATTGATGCAACCTGCCCCTTACCTGAAATGCGCCTCCCAGAGGAGATAAAGAAGTTATGTACAGAAGTGACGACTGGATTATCAAGGATCCATAGAAACAAAATAACTGGAGGTATTAGGAAGGAAAGGACTCAGCTCGGTGTTGCAGCGAAGTCAGATATAGTGAGACAAGAGACCAAAGTCAAGAAAGTAAAGTTTTAATACAGTCTACATAGAGTAACAGTGGGCCTGTCTAAGACAAGACAGGCAGGCGTGGATGCTCATTCTGAGGCTTCTTTTATGTGTTTTTTGGCAGGGCAGATAGGTACTTGATTGACAGCTGTCAGCTCTCTAGGCTTGCTCTGATTGGTGAAATGGGGACAGGGGCTATGCTGTGCCTGTGCCTCTGATGTTTCTTATCTGGGGGGACCCTGGACATTTCCTGAGTCACTCTTGGACCCTTTGGCTTCATCTGGTTAACTGAGTCGTTTCTGGCTTTCTGGTTCTATTTGATCAACTCCCTGAGTCCTTTTTAGGGTACGCTTTCTCCTTTTCATCCCACTCATTTCTGTCTTTCTGCCTGACAGAGGCACCTAGCCAAAGACAAGGAGTGTCACAACCTTCCTCAGACCCTTGCTAATCCAGATGTCTAAGGACAATAGTCACCTCCTGACCTCAACCCCCTCTTGCTCCCCCTTCCCTCATGTAAAAGAGGGTTGAAATCGACCCTGAGTTAAGATGGTGCTTTAGGATTTTAGTCTGCCATGTTCTCCATCGCTGGCTTTCCGAATCAAGTCACTTTCCTTGCCCCAACACCTTCTCTCTCGACTTGGCATATCATTTGGCAAATGACACGAGCTTGGACTTGTTAACAAATGTCCGAGAATCACAGGCCTGTTATCAGCCTGTTATGAAAACACCCGTATGGAACCTTCCTACACTGCTGGTGGGACTGCAAATTAGTTCAACCATTGTGGAAAGCAGTATGGAGGTTCCTCAAAAAACTCAAAATAGAAATACCATTTGACCCAGGAATTCCACTCTTAGGAATTTACCCTAAGAATGCAGCATCCCAGTTTGAAAAAGACAGATGCACCCCTATGTTTATCGCAGCACTATTTACAATAGCCAAGAAATGGAAGCAACGTAAGTGTCCATCAGTAGATGAATGGATAAAGAATAGGTGGTACATATACACAATGGAGTATTATTCAGCCATAAGAAGAAAACAAGTCCTACCATTTGCAACAACATGGATGGAGATAGAGGGTATTATGCTCAGTGAAATAAGCCAAGCCGAAAAAGACAAGTATTAAATGATTTCACTCATATGTGGAGTGTAAGAACAAAGAAAAAATACTGAAGGAACAAAATAGCAGCAGACTCACAGAACCCAAGAATGGACTAATAGTTACCAAAGGGAAAGGGACTGGGGACGATGGGTGGGAAGGGAGGGATAAGAGGGAAAAAGGGGCATTACGATTAGCAGATGTAATGTTGGGGGGGCACGGGGAGGGCAGTACAACTCAGAGAAGACAAGTAGTGATTCTATAGCATCTCACTACGCTGATGGACAGTGACTGTAATGGGGTTGGTGGGGGGGACCTGGTGAAGGGGTAGTTTAATAACCATAATATTGCACACGTAATTGTAGATTAATGATACCAAAATAAATTATATAAAAAAACAAAACAAAACACCCATATGAAGTGTCTGCACTCTCCTCATCCTTTGGTGGGAAGGGCATGGGCTTTGTAGTAAGGCAGACCTGGGTTGGAAGAGGGCTTTACCATTTCCTAGCTACATAACCTTGGGCCTCAGTTACCCTACTGTTCAAACAAACAGTTATTGTGAAGGACAAAATATGTCAAACAAATTGCTGTAGTAGCAACTGCAGTGGCCCGTGTCAGGTTGAATCGTCTCAGTTTCTTGAGGCTTTCTCTGTTCCGTATTCCACCGTGACGGCTTCCTCTCTCTGAAGCCTGAGAGAAGGCAGGGTGTCGGTGGACGTTTGAGCACTTCCCCTTCGGTGGTCAGCTGTGCCGTGATCTTTAATTGCACGTGCACTGGGGTACTAACTCCGTAGTGTTCAGTCACTTTCTGTGCGTGCTTTCTTTCAACATGGTGGGGGGCAGAGGACGGTTTTGTAGAAGAGTAAAGAATGCTGAAACGTGAAGGAAGAAATTCGGAGGGAGGGAGGAACGCTGAGAGCTGTAAATGTGAGAAGGCTTGGAGAGACTCGTGTCCCACTTCTCACCTAGCCGCGGCCGGCCCCAATCTGTTCGGGAAGACGCAGCCTGTCTGCGCATGTCGCGGTCTTTCGGGCCTCGGCGGACACCGTTCGCTGGCCGCAGCTGCGTCGCCGTGCTCGCCGCTTCCGTCCGTGCCGCGTTCTGCCCACCCCACGCTGGCCATGGCGAGCCGGGGGGCCCGGCAGCGCCTCAAGGGAGGCGGGGGTAGCGGCGGGGACGCGGCCTCTGCCGCCGACAGGCTGCGGGAGCTGCTGTGCAGCCGGGAGGCGGGCAGCGCGGAGCCCGGCAGCGCGGAGCCCCGGCCCGAGTAGGCGTGCGGGCGCGGCGGGGGCGTGGCCGGGCGGGCGGCGCGGGGCAGTACCGGGAGGGCAGCGCCGCTGGCCTCTGTGCCCTGGTCCCTCTGCCCCTCCTGGGCGCCCCCCGTGTCGGGCCCGCGATTTTCGTAGGAAACCCGAAGTGCGGGTCTGTGTGGCTTGTGGCGCAGGCTCACGGCGGGCGGGCGCCCCGGGGTTAAGTTGGCGGAGCTGGAGTGACCGTTTGCCGGCCGTCTCAGAAGCTTCCTTCCTTTCCGCAGAGTCCCGTCCCTGGACTCCCCTGGGCGGGGCCCGCAGCCTCCTCCCCCGGTGACTGCAGGCTAGGCGCAAGACAGGAGCTCTCGAGGCACGGAGTCGGAGGCGGTTTCTGCCTTTCACATGTTAGGCCTTCCCCACTCATTCGAACAAGTGGGGAAATGATAAGGCCACCGAAAATAATGGCCTTGTTAGGAGAAGAAGGAAGGGAGGATAGGGAGGATGAGAGCTTTGTACCCTTCAAGCGAGTGATTAGTTGGCTTAGGATAAACGGAGTGTCATAGATGAAGTAAACTAGCGTGTAGGAATTAACTTATACCTTAAAAGCGGAAGTGGAAGGCATGGGTAAAGTTAAGGTCCTAATTTGTTTCTTACTCCACTCGGAACAACAAACGGTTCACCTTTTCAGGTGAATAACTTAAGTACTTTGATGCCCTCTCCCATTCTTGTCCTTTCTTTCTAGTTTTAGTCCTTCCGGTTAGCCGGTATTCTTGACACACCCTTTTTTTCTCTGAGCAGGTCATCTGGGACCAAAGCAGGGCAAGTCTGGGCACCTGAAGGATCTACTGCTTTCAAATGTCTGCTCTCTGCAAGGTTATGTGCTGCCCTCCTGAGTAACATCTCTGATTGTGATGAAACATTCAACTACTGGGAACCAGTAAGTGATTCCTTTAGTTTTCTTTTTTTTGTTCTGGTTGTCGCTTGGATCTTGTTACCAATCAAGACATAAATAATAAACAAGTGTGACTATTGGTAAAATAACTTATTTTCACTTTCGTGTTCTAAGTTGATGCTTTGCATACTGTTAAAGGTGATAGGAAATTTGGCTGTATTCCAAAATGATATAACGTGTAATTTTACTAAAACATTTTTAAAAAGTCAAAATAACACTTTGAGATAGTTTTTAAAGTTAACTACTGTAAAACTTAAAAACAGCTCCCTGTTCCACTTACATGTCCAAATCCCAGGCTCTAGAGGCAACCACTTCCAACTTGTTGTTATTTCTTCTGAGGTTTACTAAAAACATGTTACTTAAATAGTATGCCTATATTGCGGTTACTTGATTTATACCCTTGAAAGTCTGTTGATTTCCTATTATGGAAAATTCAATGGTAAAATTTTCTGATCACATTATGCATAAAAAGTAAATGCTTAGTGTGGATAGTTTAAGGAAAATACAAGATTTAGCATTTCTCTGTTTCAGCTAATACATATATTTATAAATAAGTAGAGGGTAAAATTTAAGCTTTCAGTCTTGCCCAAAAAATTATCCTGTAGAATTTATAATGTCCTAATATTTTTCAGTATTGGGTCATTTTTATTTTTACCCATTAGTTGCAAAGCTTGAGACTTTTAGCATTTTGGGGTACCTTTATTTCATTAATATTTTTGTTCAGAAACTTCACCTGTATCCTCTTAATATGCATTTTTGAATGTGAATGCAGTGAATCCATCTGTTTTTTTACTTTCAGACACACTACCTCATCTATGGGAAGGGGTTTCAGACTTGGGAATATTCCCCAGTTTATGCCATTCGCTCCTATGCTTACCTGTTGCTTCATGCCTGGCCAGCTGCATTTCATGCAAGAATTCTACAAACTAATAAGGTAAGGGCAGGCCAACCTGGAAGCAAGCAAAACTGATCAAAAAGTGAGTCTCTGGAACAGTTTTGAGTAAAGGACAAAAGATATTGGTAGGTAAGAGGGGATTATTTTTTTAAGAAGACTCATTTACTCATTCATTGTCCAACAAATATTAACGGAACAACTTTTATTAAGTAGACACTTAGCAAAGTGCTGTGGACATAACAATGACCAAATCTCTGTCCTAATGGAAATTATAATTTAGTGAGGCCGATGAGAACTGAACAAGTAATTATATAAATGCAGTGGGTCTTAATGAGGAAAAGTACAATGTGCAGTGCGATAGCATATTAGGAGCTTAATGTAAACTGCCAAAGAATAATTGGGAGCTGATATTTCTGACTTACTAATTTTTGCCCTTCTCATGGATGGGAGATGATTCTCACTATAATTGCATTTTTCTAGTTACTAGTGAGGTGGAGCATTTCTTCATTTATTTATTGGTCATTCAGATATCCCTTCTGTGAATCACCTATTCACATCCTTGCCTGTTTTCTTTTTTCTTTCTTTCTTTTAATTTTTTTAAATTTTGCTATTATTAATATACAATTACATAAGCAACATTATGATTACTAGACTCCCCCTATTATCAACTACCCACCACAAAACCCCTTTGCAGTCACTGTCCATCAGTGTAGAAGGATGTTATAGAATCACTACTTGTCTTCTCTGGGTTATACTGCCTTCCCCGTATCTGCCCACCTTACCCCCAACCCCGCTACATTATGTGTACTAATTGTAATGGCCCTTTTTCCCCGTTATCCCTCCCTTCCCACCCATCTCCCCCAGTTCCTTTCCCTTTGGTAACTGTTAGTCCATTCTTGGATTCTGTAAGTCTGCTGCTGTTTTGTTCCTTCAGTTTTTTCTTTGTTCTTATACTCCACAGATGAGTGAAATCATTTGATACTTGTCTTTCTCTGCCTGGCTTATTTCACTGAGCATAATACCCTCTGGCTCCATCCATGTTGTTGCAAATGGTAGGATTTGTTTTCTTATTATGGCTGAATAATATTCCACTGTGTATATATACCACCTCTTCTTTATCCATTCATCTACTGATGGACACTTAGGTTGCTTCCATTTCTTGGCTATTGTAAAGAGTGCTGCGATAAACATAGGGGTGCATATATCTTTTTCAAACTGAGCTGCTGCATTCTTTTTTTTTTCAAGTTTATTTTGATATCATTAATCTACAATTACATGTGCAATACTATGGTGATTACACTACCCCCTTCATCAGGTCCCCCCCACCAACCCCATTACAGTCAGTGTCCATCAGCACAGTGAGATGCTATAGAGTCACTACTTGTCTTCTCTGAGTGGTACAGCCCTCCCTGTGCCCCCCTAACATTATTACGTCTGCTAATTGTAATGCCCCTTTTTCCCCCTTGTCCCTCCCTTACCACCCATCCTCCCCAGTCCCTTTCCCTTTGGTAACTATTAGTCCGTTCTTGGGTTCTGTGAGTCTGCTGCTGTTTTGTTCCTTCAGTTTTTTTCTTTGTTCTTATACTCCACATATGAGTGAAATCATTTGATACTTGTCTTTTTCGGCTTGGCTTATTTCACTGAGCATAATACCCTCTAGCTCCATCCATGTTGTTGCAAATGGTAAGATTTGTTTTCTTCTTATGGCTGAATAATATTCCATTGTGTATATGTACCACATCTTCTTTATCCATTCATCTACTGATGGACACTTAGGTTGCTTCCATTTCTTGGCTGTTGTAAATAGTGCTGCAATAAACATAGGGGTGCATCTGTCTTTTTCAAATTGGGCTGCTGCATTCTTAGGGTAAATTCCTAGGAGTGGAATTCCTGGGTCAAATGGTATTTCTATTTTGAGTTTTTTGAGGAACCTCCATACTGCTTTCCACAATGGTTGAACTAGTTTGCATTCCCACCAGCAGTGTAGGAGGGTTCCCTTTTCTCCACATCCTCGCCAACATTTGTTGTTGTTTGTGTTTTGTATGTTGGCTATCCTCACTGGTGTGAGGTGATATCTCATTGTGGTTTTAATTTGCATTTCTCTGATGATTAGCGATGTGGAGCATCTTTTCATGTGCCTGTTGGCCATCTGAATTTCTTCTTTAGAGAAGTGTCTCTTCAGCTCCTCTGCCCATTTCTTAATTGGACTATTTGCTTTTTGTTTGTTGAGGTCCGTGAGTTCTTTATATATTTTGGATGTCAACCCCTTATCGGATACGTCATTTATGAATATATTCTCCCATACTGTAGGATGTCTTTTTGTTCTACTGATGGTGTCCTTTACTGTACAGAAGCTTTTCAGCTTGATATAGTCTCACTTGTTCATTTTTGCTTTTGTTTCCCTTGCCCGGGGAGATATGTTCATGAAGAAGTCGCTCATGTTTATGTCCAAGAGATTTTTGCCTATATTTTTTTCTAAGAGTTTTATGGTTTCATGACTTACATTCATGTCTTTGATCCACCTTGAGTTTACCTTTGTGTATGGGGTTAGACAGTAGTCCAGTTTCATTCTCTTACATGTAGCTGTCCAGTTTTTCCAACACCAGCTGCTGAAGAGGCCGTCATCTCCCCAGTATATATCCAAGGATCCCTTATCAAATATTAATTGACTGTGTATGTTTGGGTTGATGTTTGGATTTTCTATTCTATTCCACTGCTCTGTGGGTCTGATTTTGTGCCAATACCAAATTGTCTTGATTACTGTGGCTTTGTAGTAGAGCTTGAAGTCAGGGAGCATAATTCCCCCTGTTTTATTCATCCTTCTCAGGATTGCTTTGGCTATTTGGGGTGTTTTGTGGTTCCATGTGAATTTTAGAATTATTTGTTCCAGTTCATTGAAGAATGCTGTTGGTATTTTGATTGGGATTGCATTGAATCTGTATATTGCTTTAGGTAGTATAGCCATTTTGATAATATTTATTCTTCCTAGCCAAGAGCATGGGATGAGTTTCCATTTGTTAGTGTCCTCTTTAATTTCTCTTAAGAGTGTCTTGTAGTTTTCAGGGTATAGGTATTTCCCTTCCTTGGTGAGGTTTATTCCTAGGTATTTTATTCTTTTTGATGCGATTGTGAATGGAATTATTTTCCTGATTTCTCCTTCTGCTAGTTTGTCGTTAGTGTATAGGAATGCAACAGATTTCTGTGTATTAATTTTGTGTCCTGCAACTTTGCTGAATTCAGATATTAGATCTAATAGTTTTGGAGTGGATTCTTTAGGGTTTTTATGTACAATATCATGTTATCTGCAAATAGGGACAGTTTGAGTTCTTCCTTGCTGATCTGGATGCCTTTTATTTCTTTGTGTTGTCTGATTACTGTGGCTAGGACCTCCAGAACTATGTTGAATAAAAGTGTGAGAGTGGGCATCCCTGTCTTGTTCCCGATCTTAAAGGAAAAGCTTTCAGCTTCTCCCTGTTAAGTATAATGTTTGCTGTGGGTTTTTATATATGGCCTTTATTATGTTGAGGTACTTGTCCTCTATACCCATTTTGTTGAGAGTTTTTGTCATGAATGGATGTTGAATTTTGTCGAATGCTTTTTCAGCATCTAAGAAGATGATCATGTGGTTTTTGTCCTTCTTCTTGTTGATGTAGTGCATGATGTTGATGGATTTTCAAATGTTGTACCATCCTTGCATCCCTGGGATGAATCCCACTTGATCATGATGGACGATCTTTTTGGTGTATTTTTTAATTCGGTTTGCTACTATTTTGTGGAGTATTTTTGCATCTATGTTCATCAGGGATATTGGTCTGTAATTTTCTTTTTTTGTGGTGTCTTTGCCAGGTTTTGGTGTTAGAGTGATGGTGGCCTCGTAGAATGAGTTTGGGAGTATTCCCTCCTCTTCTACTTTTTGGAAAACTTTAATGAGGATGGGTATTAGGTCTTCACTAAATGTTTGATAAAATTCAGCAGTGAAACCATCTGGTTCAGGAATTTTGTTCTTAGGTAGTTTTTTGATTACCAATTCAATTTCTTTGCTGGTAATTGGTCTGTTCAGATTTTCTTTTTCTTGTGTCAGCTTTGGAAGGTTGTATTTTTCTAGGAAGTTGTCCATCTCTTCTAGATTATCCAGTTTGTTAGCATATAGTTTTTCATAGTATTCGGTAATAATTTTTTGTATTTCTGTGGTGTCTGTAGTGATTTTTCCTTTCTCATTTGTGATTCTGTTTATGTGAGTAGACTCTCTTTTTTTACTGATAAGTCTGGCTAGGGGTTTATTTATTTTGTTTATTTTCTCAAAGAACCAGCTCTTGCTTTCATTCCTTCTTTCTATTTTATTTTTCTCGATTTTATTTATTTCTGCTCTAATCTTTATTATGTCCCTCCTTCTCATGACTTTGGGCCTCATTTGTTCTTCTTTCTCTAGTTTTGTTAATTGTGAGTTTAGACTACTCATACGGGATTGTTCTTCTTTCCTGAGGTAGGCTTGTATTGCATTATACTTTCTTAGCACAGCCTTCACTGTGTCCCACAGATTTTGCAGTGTTGAATTATTGTTGTCATTTGTCTCCATATATTGCTTGATGTCTGTTTTTATTTGGTCATTGATCCATTGGTTATTTTGGAGCGTGTTGTGAAGCCTCCATGTGTTTGTGAGAATTTTCATTTTCTTTGCGTAATTTATTTCTAGTTTCATACCTTTGTGGTCTGAGAAGCTGGTTGGTACAATTTAAATCTTTTTGTATTTAGCAAGGCTCTTTTTGTGGCCTAGTAAATGATCTATTCTTGAAAATGTTCCATGTGCACTTGAGAAGAATGTGTATTCTGCTGCTTTTGGGTGTAGAGCTCTGTAGATGTCTGTTCGATCCATCTGTTCTAATGTGTTGTTCAGTGCCTCAGTCTCCTTACTTATTTTCTGTCTGGTTGATCTGTCCTTCAAAGTGAGTGGAGTGTTGAAGTCTCCTAGAATGAATGCATTTCATTCTATTTCCCCTTTTAATTCTGTTAGTATTTGTTTCACATATGTAGGTACTCCTGTGTTGGTCACATAGATATTTATAATGGTTATATCTTCTTGTTGGATTGACCCTTTTATCATTATGTAATGTCCTTCTTTGTCTCTTGTGACTTTCTTTGTTTTGAAGTCTATTTTGTCTGATACTAGTACTGCAACTCCTGCTTTTTTCTCACTATTAGTTGCATGAAATATCTTTTTCCATCCCTTCACTTTTAGTCTGTGTATTTCTTTGGGTTTAAAGTGAGTCTCTTGTAGGCAGCATATCGATGGGGCTTGATTGCATTAAATACATCATGCTACTCCCTTCTGGTCTGTAAGGTTTCTGCTGAGAAGTCTGATGATAGCCTGATGGGCTTTCCTTTGTATGTGATCTTATTTCTCTCTCTGGCTACTTTTAATAAATAGTCTGTCCTTATCCTTGATCTTTGCCATTTTAATTACTATGTGTCTTGGTGTTGTCTTCCTTGGGTCCCTTGTGTTGAGAGATCTGTGCATCTCCATGGCCTGGGAGACTATCTCCTTCCTCAGATTGGAGAAGTTTTCAGCAATTACCTCCTCAAAGACAGTTTCTATTCCTTTTTCTCTCTCTTCTTCTGGTACTCCTATAATGAGAATATTGTTCCGTTTGGATTGGTCACACAGTTCTCTCAATATTCTTTCATTCTTAGAGATCCTTTTTTTTCTGTGTGCCTCAGCTTCTTTGTATTCCTCTTCTCTAGTTTCTATTTCATTTATCATCTCCTCCGCCATATCCCATCTGCTTTTAATACTGTCCATTGTGCTCTTCAACGATTGGATCTCTGTCCGGAATTCATTCCAGAGTTCTTGAATATCTTCCTGTACCTCCATGAGCACATTAGTGATTTTTATTTTGAACTCCCTTTCAGGAAGATTCATAAGGTCAGTGTTTTTAAAATCTTTCTCAGTAGTTGTATTAATAATTTTACTTTGAACCATGTTCCTTTTGCATTTCATATTTGTATATGGTACCCTCTAGTGCCCAGAAGCTCTACTCTCTGGAGCTGCTCAGGGGAGTGGTATTGGTGCCCAGGGGAGGAAAGACCTGTTTTCTGCTTCACAGCTGCTATGCCTGACTCCACTTCCTGAACCAGTGGGCCGAGCACACAGGTATAAGCCTCTATGCTTTGCGTTTGTAGTTGCTGTAGACAGATCTTCCCTCTGGCTGGCCTAACACCAGGGTAGGGTTTGCAGGTTCGCGAGCCTGGTGGGGCTGGCCGGGAGAAAGGCACAGTAGGCTGCGTATCATGGAGGCAGTCCTTGGAGCTGTGTGGCGAGCCAGGGAGCTGGAGCACTTGAAGAATGTGAAAGCTCCCAACCTGCTGGGCTGAGTGCACCCGGACAATTTTGTCTACCTGTCCTTTCTCCTCAGCAGTAAGCTCTGTGCAATCCTTGCCCCTTTAGCAGCCCTCTTGCTAAGGGCTTCTTTGTTAGGAAGTCTCTCAGACTGCCTGCCTTTCTTTTGTCCCAGGGCAGCCAGATATAGATCCCTGCTTTCCACAAATGGCTGGAATCTCAGTGTCTCCAGGAATTCTGCCTGTCTTAGCTTTCCAACCTCCTAATCCCGAGAGTACCATGCAAGCACCATGAAACGTAGGTTTGTGCTTCTAGATCAGATCTCCAGAGTTAGGTATTCAGCAGTCCCAGGCTTCCACTCTCTCCCCACCCCGTTTCTCTTCCTCTCACCTGTGAGCTTGGGTGGGTGAAGGGCTTGGGTCCCGCCGGGCCACAGCTTTGGTACGTTACCCTGTTCCATGAGGTCTGCTCTTTTCTCCAGGTTTATGCAGTCTGGTGCAGTCCTCTTTGCTGTTGCTCTTTCAGGAGTAGTTGTATTAATTATATTTTCATATTATATGCGGTTTTAGGAGGAAGCCTCTGTTTCACCTCTCATGCTGCCATCTTTAATCCTCTCTCCTCATTTCTTTTTTTACTGACCAGGACTTCCAGTCACAATGTGGAATGTTGTTATGGAGGAATCATTGTTCCTCCTCGCAAATACAATTATTGTATTAAGTGGTGTTAAGTTTTAACTTTATAAATGTTTGTCTGTACTCTCTCCACTTAGATGAGGAGTCCCTACACATAGACACTTTCTACTAAAATTATCTGAATCCCTGGTAGTATCTAGAATAATGCTGAGTGGATAGTAGGTTTTCAGGATGTTTTTATTGAATTAATTAATGAATCTAGGCATTTGCTGGGTCACTTTATTGAACTCTTTTTGCGATTTTTGGTTATGGTGGCAAAAATGGAAAGTGCTTTCAAGTTATATGCAGTTATATTAATCATAGTGCTTAAATAGTGCTTATATTCTGAGGTATTCAATGCTCTTAAACATACCAGTATAGTGTTGTGTAAAAGTTACACAGTATAACACCTATTATTGTTATTTTTGTTTTTTCAATTGATGTTCTTAATTATAAAGCTAATACAATCACATTGCAGATTTTAGAAGATAGAAAAAGTATGCACCCAAACCCCACCAGCCTGATACAGCCACTTTATGTTTTATATTTATGTATATAATATTTGGATACATATTTATTATATATGTGCATGTATATATATTTATATTACATGTTTTATGTTTCTTTCCAATCTTTTCATATGTTCTGACTTCTGTAGCTGTGATGCTGATGTATAAATAATCTTGTATTACTCATTTACACTTGATATTTTGTAATTATCAAGACCTAATATATTATGGTTGTTAAATGCTTGTGAATGAATGAGCTTTATGTAGCATAAGAATTTTTCCACTGTCTTTGTAACCATAAGTTTTAATATCTGTATAGTCATCCACAAAATAGATGTAGCATAAGTTATTTAACCATTTCCCTATAATTGGACATTTTATAGTTTTTCAATAGTTTCTTCTAAATCAATAGTACTGCAGTTAACATTTTTATGAATAGAATGAACCGCACCTCTCATATTTTGAGTGACTTCTCTGGGCTGGAATCATGTAAATGAGTATACTGTACTGGGTCTAGGGAGTTAACAATTTATATGGTTCTTGATACATACTGTTTTTCAAAAAGATTATACCAATTTGTGTCATTAATGACAAATGAGGTTAGTTTCATCTTTAAGAATTTTTCCTAAGTTGTATTTGTGACTTCTGTTTTCTTGTTCTGGGTTTCTTTCAGGTTCTTGTCTTTTACTTTGTACGATGTCTCCTGGCTTTTGTGAGCTGTATTTGTGAACTTTACTTTTATAAGTGAGTATAAAAGCTTTGCTTCTAAAAATGCTGAGGAAGCCCAATATAGCTTAGATTGTTTCTCTGATAGTGTAAGCAATGTTTAGGATAGAAAACATTTTCCTTCTAGCTCCTAATATTCTGAAATGTGACTTCTGTATTAAAAATTTTTTTCTAGCTTTATTGAGATATAGTTGACATACAACATTAGGTAAATTTGTGTACAGCATAATGATTTGATACATACATATATTATGAAATGATTACCATGATAAGGTTGGTTAACACAGCCATAACGTCACATAATAATTTTGTGTGTGGTGAGAACATTTAAGGTTTATTCTCATAACAACTTTCAAGTATATAATACAGTATTGTTAACTATAGTCATCATGGTGTGTATCAGATCCCCAAAATTTATTCATCCTATAACAGGAAGTTTGTACCCTTTGACCAGCATCTCCAGATTCCCCTGACCTGCCTCAGCCCCAGCCTTGGCAACCCCCATTTTACTCTTTTGTTTCCACAGGTTTGGCTTTTTTTAGATTCCTCATATAGTGCGATAATCCAGTATTTGTCTTTTTCTTTCTGACATTTCAGTTAGCATAATGCCCTCAAGGTCCATGCAAACAGCAGAAATACTTTCTTATTATGGCCGAATAATATTCTATTATATATATATATATATATATATATATATATATATATATATTTAGTGTCTATATATATATAGACACACACACCCCACATTTGCTTTATCTGTTCACCCGTAGATGGACATTTAAATTGTTACCGTGTCTTGGCTATTTGAGTAATGCTGTAGTGAACGTGGCAGCACAGACGTCTCAGAGATTTCATGTCCTTCGGATGTTACCGAGAAGTGGGATTGTCGGATTATATGGTAGTTCTATTTTTAGTTTTATGAAGAAAGAAGTTCCATTTCTTGTTTGAAACAAACCATTGGAGAGTACTTCTATGTGCCACTGTCTTTTCCTGAGGGGTTCATAAATACCTTATCTTCATTATATTAATTTTAGTTCTGTTAATATATATCTAACTACTGTTTTACTTAGTAGGATTTAATAAAACCTTGTTTTTAGTCCCAAGATAGAGAAGCATTATTTGTCTCCTCCCCTTGAGCTTAGATGATAGGAAGTTATTCCCAGCATGGGGCTCCCTGCTCTTATTTGCACCCAATATGTTGTCTTTCATCAAGAACCTATTGGTTGATTAAATAATGGTAAAAGTATTAAACATTTAAATGGTCTAGTAATAAGAATAGCCACATTTTTTACATAAACCCTAACAAACATTATTTTAATAACTCTTTAAAAGGTATTTGGATGTAATAATTGTTATTAAAAATCTCCCTACTATGGAACAGCTAAAAAAATTCTTTGGCCTTGACCCTGGTTGGAGTGAAGGAGAAGAAAGAGAACCTGTGCTGTCTTTGCGGATTGTAACCTTAAACTGGTCTTCATAAGGGCTTAGAATGGATTCAAATCACCTACGTGGTCCCCGAAACCCCAAGTTGAGAGTTTATTTTAAGTTGTTCTGGGTTGGTAGTACCTTCAGGCATCTTGCAAAAACAAATGTAAAATTTCTCTAGAGAAACGGATCTTTAACCTAGTTGTCAGAGAATTAACATAAAGCTCTAGTGAATAAGAAATTATAATAAAAATAATTTACAGAGCACAGAAGGGAACAAAACATTATGAGTGAGACCCTGCAGAGATAACAACAGAAAGCTGACCCACAAAACTTTGTTAGGAATTATTAAAATAAGAATATTTTTAAAGAAGTGTAATATTTCAGTTAAATATTACATTTAATATTTTTAAAGAAATTAATTGAAAGCATGAATAAGAAATAGACTAAATAATAAAGTGAAAAGGAACATACAGAATGGAAGAAAATATTTGCAAACCATAACTGGAAAACATAGAAGGAAGTCCTGCAACTCAATAGCAAAAAAGTGAATAATCTCATTAAAAAACAGACTAAGGACTTGGATAGACATTTCTTCAAAGAAGATTGTACATGGCCAGTAGGTATATGAAAAGATGCTCAGTGTCACTAATCATTCAGGAAAATGGGAAATCAAAACACAACAAGTTAGCACATCATACTTGTTAGATTGGCTATTATCAAAAAAAGAGAACACATGTTGCTGGAGCTGTAGAAAAATGGAACTCTTGCACACTGTTGGTTTTAATTCAAAATGACATAGCCACTGTGGAAAGCAATATGGAGGCTCTTCAAAAAACTAAAATTAAAACTACCATATGATCCAGCAATGCAACTTCTGCATGTTTATCTAAAAGAATTAAATCAGTATCTCAAGGAGATGTCTGCTTTTCCATCTTCATTGCAGTGTTATTCACAGTAGCCAAGGCTGGAAACAACCTAAATGTCTATTGATAGATGAATGGAAAAAGAAATGTGGTGTATACATACAACAGAGTATTTTTTAGTCTTTAAAAAGGATGAAATCCTGCAATATGTGACAACATGCATAAACCTTGAGGAAATTATACTAAGTGATCTAACCAGTAACAGATGGACAATGCTCCCTAGTGCCATTTACATGAGGCTCTAAAAAAATCAAACTCATGGAGTAAAGAACAGAATTGTGGGAAGGTGGCGGCGTGAGCAGGGCGGCGGAAATCTCCTCCCAAAACCATATATATCTGTGAAAATACAGCAAATACAACTATTCCTAAAAGAGAGACCAGAATATACAGGACAGCGCACAGCCTGCATCTGCACCTGAGAGGACTTGGCACCCCGCGAGGCGGTCTTAAAGAGCCCGACTGACATAACGTGGCACCTACCAGCGACCACTTCTATCGCCATGAAAAGACAGAGGAATATGGTACAGACCAAGCTCACCCAGACCCAGACAACACCAGAGAGGGAGACTGAAGGGATGGAAATGCACAATCTTCCTGAAAAAGAATTCAGAATAAAAGTCAAAACCATGCTGATGGATCTACAGAGAAATATGCAACAGCTGAGGGAGGAAGTGAGGAAAGACAATGCAGAAATGAGACAAGCCATCGACGGGCTTAGCAGCAGACTGGATGAGATGCAAGAGGCTGTTAATGGAATAAAAATCAGAGAACAGGAATACAGAACAGCTGAGGCAGAGAGAGATGAAAGGATCTCTAGGAATGAAAGAATATTAAGAGAACTGTGTGACCAGTCCAAATGGAACAATATTCGCATTATAGGAGTACCAGAGGAAGAAGAGAGAGAAAAAGGGATAGAAAGTGTCTTTGAAGAAATAATTGCTGAAAACTTTCCCATGCTGGGGAAGGAAGTAGTCTCGCAGTCCACCGAAGCTCATAGATCTCCCAACACAAGGGACCCAAGGAAGACAACACCAAGACACATAATAATTAAGATGGCAAAGATCAAAGATAAAGACAGAGTATTAAAGGCAGCTAGAGAGAGAAAAAAGATCACCTACAAAGGAAAACCCATCAGACTATCATCAGACTTCTCAACAAAAACCTTACAGGCCAGAAGAGAAAGGCATGATATATTTAATGTAATGAAAGAAGGGCCTCGAACCAAGAATATTGTATCCAGCATGATTATCATTTAAATATAGCAGAGGGATTAAACAATTTCCAGACAAGTGAAAGCTGAGAGAATTTTCCCCTCATAAACCATCTCTACAGGACATCTTAAAGGAACTGCTCTAGAGGGAAGCACTCCTAAGGCTAAAAAGATGTCACCAGAGAAAAAAAAATCATAGCAAAGAAAGCAGACCATCCAAATACTAACTAAAAACAAAGAATAAAACAGTATAGAAAGAATGAAGGAGGAGGAATAAGAAGGGAGAGAAATAAAGAAACATCAGACAGTGTTTACAATTACTTAACAAGAAAGTTAAGTTAGATTGTTAGATAGTAAAGAAGCAATCCTTGAACCCTTGGTAACCACGAATCTAAAGCCAGCAATCGCAATAAGTACATATCTATCGATAATCACCCTAAATGTAAATGGACTGAATGCACCAATCAAAAGACCCAGAGTAACAGAATGGATAAAAAAGCAAGACCCATCTATGTGCTGCCTACAAGAGACTCACCTCAAATCCAAAGATAATCACAGACTAAAAGTGAAGGGATGGAAAAAGATATTTCATGCAAACAACAAAGAGAAAAAAGCAGGTGTTGCAGTACTTGTATCAGACAAAATAGACTTCAAAACGAAGAAAGTAGCAAGAGATAAAGGACATTACATAAGGATAAGGGGGTCAATCAAACAAGAGGATATAACCATTATAAATATATATGCACCCAACACAGGAGCGCCGGCATATGTGAAACAAATACTAACAGAATTAAAGGCGGAAATAGACAGCAATGCATTCATTTTAGGTGACTTCAACATACCACTCACTCCAAACGACAGATCAACCAGACACAGAATAAGTAAAGACACAGTGGCAATGAACAACACACTAGAACAGATGGACCTAACAGACATCTGCAGAACTCTACACCCAAAAGCAACAGGTTACACATTCTTCTCAAGTGCACATGGAACATTTTCCAGAATAGACCACATTCTAGGCCACAAAAAGAACCTCAGTAAAGTAAAAAATACTGAAATTCTACCAACCAACTTCTCAGATCACAAAGGTGTGAAACTAGAAATAAATTGTACAAAGAAAACAAAAAGGCTCACAAATACATGAGGACTTAACAACATTCTCCTAATTAATCAATGGGTTAACGACGAAATCAAAACAGAAATCAAAGAATATATGGAGACTAATGAAAACAAAAACACAAAGCCACATCTGTGTGACGCAGCAAAGGCAGTTCTAAGAGGAAAGTATATTGCAATCCAGGCCTATTTAAAGAAGGAGGAACATTCCCAAATGAATAGTCTAAAGACACAATTACTGAAATTGGAAAAAGAAGAACAAATGAGGCCCAAAGTCACCAGAAGGAGGGACATAATAAAGATTAGAGAAGAAATAAATAAAATTGAGAAGAATAAAACAATAGAAACAATCAATGAAACCAAGAGCTGGTTCTTTGAAAAAATAAACAAAATAGATAAACCCCTAGCCAGACTCATTAAGAGAAAAAGAGAATATACACATATAAACAGAATCAGAAATGAGAAAGGAAAAATAACGATGGACCACACAGAAATACAAAGAATCATAGGAGAATATTATGAGAATCTATATGCTAATAAGCTGGAAAACATAGAAGAAATGGACAACTTCTTAGAAAAATACAACCTTCCAAGACTGACCAAGCAAGAAACAGAAAAACTAAACAGACCAATCACCAGCAACAAAATTGAAGCAGTAATCAAAAAACTACCCAAGAACAAAACCCCTGGGCCTGATGGATTCACCTCTGAATTCTACCAGACATATAGAGAAGAAATAACACCCATTGTCCTTAAAGTTTCCCAAAAAATAGAAGAAGAGGGAATACTTCCAAACTCATTCTATGAAGCCAGCATCACTCTAATACCAAAACCGGGCAAAGACCTCACCAAAAAGAAAATTACAGACCAATATCCCTGATGAACGTAGATGCAAAAATACTCAACAAAATATTAGAAAACCGAATTCAAAAATACATCAAGAGGATCATACACCATGATCATGTGGGATTCATCCCAAGGATGCAAGGATGGTACAACATTCGAAAATCCATCAACATCATCCACCACATCAACAAAAAGAAGAACAAAAACCACATGATCATCTCCATAACCCTGAAAAAGCATTTGACAAAATACAGTATCCATTCATGATTAAAACTCTCAACAAAATGGGTATAGAGGGCAAATACCTCAACATCATAAAGGCCATATATAACAAACCCACAGCTAACATCATACTTAACAGCGAGAAGCTGAAAGCTTTTCATCTAAGATCGGGAACAAGACAGGGATACCCACTCTCTCCTCTGTTATTCAACATAGTACTGAAGGTCCTATCCATGGCAATCAGACAAAACAAAGAAATACAAGGCATCCAGATTTGGTAAAGAAGAAGTCAAATTGTCGCTATTTGCAGATAACATGATATTGTACATAAAAAACCCTGAAGACTCCACTGCAAAACTACTAGAACTAACAGCTGAATTCAGCAAAGTTGCAGGATACAAAATTAACACACAGAAATCTGTTGCTTTCCTATACACTAACGATGAACTAACAGAAACAGAAATCAGAAAACAATTCCATTCACAATTGCATCAAAAAGAATAAAATACCTAGGAATAAACCTAACGAAGGAAGTGTAAGACCTATACTCTGAAAACTACAAGACACTCCTAAGAGAAATTAAAGAGGACACCAAGAAATGGAAATTCATCCCATGCTCTTGGCTAGGTAGAATAAATATTGTCAAAATGGCTACACTACCTAAAGCAATGTATAGATTCAACGCAATCCCTATCAAACTACCAACAGCATTCTTCAATGAACTGGAACAAATAATTCTAAAACTCATATGGAACCACAAAAGACCCCGAATAGCCAAAGTAATCCTGAGAAGGGGGAATAAAACAGGGGGAATTATGCTCCCTGACTTCAAGCTCTACTACAAAGCCATACTAATCAAGACAATATGATATTGTCACAAGAACAGACCCACATACCAGTGGACCAGAATAGAAAATCCAAACATCAACCCAAACATATACAGTCAATCAATATTTGATAAAGGAGCCTTGTATATACAATGGGGAGATGACAGCCACTTCAGCAGCTGGTGTTGGAAAAACTGGACAGCTACATGTAAGAGAATGAAACTGGACTACTCTCTAACCCCATACACAAAAGTCAACTCAAAATGAATCAAAGACCTGAATGTAAGTCATGAAACCATAAAACTCTTAGAAAAAACATAGGCAAAAATTTCTTGGGCATAAAAATGAGTGACTTCTTTATGGACATATCTCCCCACGCAAGGGAAACAAAAGCAAAAATGAACAAGTGGGACTATATGAAGCTGAAAAGCTTCTGTACAGCAAAGGACACCATCAGTAGAACAAAAAGACATCCTACAGTATGGGAGAATATATTCATAAATATGTATCCGATAAGGGGTTGACATCCAAAATATATAAAGAACTCACGGACCTCAACAAACATAAAGTAAATAATCCAATTAAGAAATCGGCAGAGGACATGAATAGACAATTCTCCAAAGGAGAAACTCAGATGGCCAACAGGCACATGAAAAGATGCTCCACCTCGCTAATCATCAGAGAAATGCAGATTAAAACCACAATGAGATATCACCTCACACCAGTGAGGATGGCCAACATCCAAAACACAGACAACAACAAATGTTGGCAAGGATGTGGAAAAAAGGGAATCCTCCTACACTGCTGGTGGGAATGCAAATTAGTTCAACCATGTGGAAAGCAGTATGGAGGTTCCTCAAAAAACTCGAAATAGAAATACCATTTGACCCAGGAATTCCACTCCTAGGAATTTACCCTAGGAATGCAGCAGCCCAATTTGAAAAAGACATATGTACCCCTATGTTTATCGCAGCACTATTTACAATAGTCAAGAAATGGAAGCAACCTAAGTGTCCATCAGTAGATGAATGGATAAAGAATAGGTGGTACGTATACACAATGGAATATTATTCAGCCATAAGAAGAAAATAAATCCTACCATTTGCAACAACATGGATGGAGCTAGAGAGTATTATGCTCCGTTGAATAAGCCAAGTCGAAAAGGAGAAGTACCAAATGATTTCACTCATATGTGGAGTATAAGAACAAAGAAAAAAACTGAAGGAAGAAAACAGCAGCAGACTCACAGAACCCAACAAAGGGACTGGGGAGGATGGGTGCAAAGGGAGGGACAAGGGGGAAAAAGGGGCATTACGATTAGCAGATATAGTCTTGGGGGGGCATGGGGAGGGCTGTACAGCTCAGAGAAGGCAAGTAGTGATTCTATAGTATCTCAGTACGCCGATGGACAGTACGTGTAATGGGGTTGGTGAGTGGGACCTGATGAAGGTGGTAGTTTAATCATCATAATATCGCACATGTAATTGTAGATTAATGATACCAAAATAAAGTATTAAAAAAAATACAGAATTGTGGTTTCCGGGGAGGGGGGAGTGAGAACTTGCTAATCGGTGGGTGTAAAATTTCAGTTGTGCAAAATGAATGAATTCTAGATGTCTGCTGTACAACATTGTGCCTATAGAAAACAATAGTGTATTTTAACTTAATAATATGTTAAGAGGGTAGATCTCATTTCAACTGTTCCTAATACAAAAAAGATTTTTAAAAAATGAGATTGTAAAAATTACGAGGCAAATTTGAAAAAGGACCAAACACAACTTCTGGAAATGAAAATATAATAATCGATATCTAAAACTCAGTGGCTAGTTTAAACAGCTGATTTGATAATGCCAACAAGTAAACCAGTAGACTTGAAGATGGATCTGCAGAAATTACTGAGAATATAGTATAGAGTGGCTAAGAAAAAAAAAAGGAAATATAAAAGAGGTGAAGAAATGTGTGCAGTAGAGTTGAAAGATCTGATATATTCACCTAATCAGATTCCAGGAGATGAAAGAATGGGAAGAGGATTCAAGGAAGTAATAGCTAAGAATTTTCCAGAATCGATGACCAAAAAAGATGGTAATACAAACATTAAGGAAGCCTAACACATCCTGAGCTGGGTGAATAAAAAGGAACTAGTGAAACTGGAACAGCAAGGATACAAAAATCTTAAAGTTAACAAGGAGCTAAGGGGGTACCTGCAAAGGAATTATAGTCAGATTGATAGCTTAAGCCAAAAGACAGAAAAAAAAAAATCTTCACAGTGCTGAGAGAGAATGACTGTCTCTCTAATAACTGTCCTAAAATTGTGTCTTCAGCTAGACCATCTTTCAAGACCAAGAGTCATAATTTCCAGATAAAAAGTTAAAGGAGAAAGGAAAAAGAAACCAAATAAAAAACGGAATTTATCATTAACAGATCCTAACTAAAGGAACTTCTTAAGCATGTACTTAGGGAGAAGCAAAGTTACGTCAGAAAGAAATGCTGAGATGCCTTAAGGACCCTGACAAGAAAATAGTTAATACATGGATATGTCTGAACAAATACTGACTGAATGAAGCAACAATAATCTCTAATAGTGTGTAATTTATAGGGTGAAAAACAAACCTACAAGAAAAGAGTAAAAGGGAGTTTGTCATTGCATAAGTCTGAGAAACACTGAACTAGATAACCCCTATTGACACTTTGGTGTATCTTGGACTCTTTTTTTTCCTGATAACTACAACTTTCTGTGGTTCTTAGCTCTCTGCCAGGCACTCTTCTAAACATTATTCCAGGAAACAGGACAAGGTAGGTTTTACCATTATTCTCATTTGACAGATGAGGAATCTAACAGTTTTTGTAACTAGATTAGGGTACCACTGCTAGTAAATGGCAGTGCCCATCTGAATCTGAGGCCTGTTATTTTTCCACTACACCATGATGCTTTCCTGTTGATAGTAGATAATCTTAGCACAGAAAGTATACATCTCCTCTCTGGTGGAGAGCTTTTCTTCTGCATAAGGATTTAGAATGTTTGGGTTTTTGTGCATATGAAATTGCTAACAAACTTGTCTAGATAGTTCTCTTTTTGACTTTAGATCTTCAGCATTCTCTGTAATGCAGACATGTTTTGGTCCTTTGATTTGAAATGTGTGGACCTGAGATTTGCTCTGCTGATAGTCTTTGCCTTTCTCCCAGGGCTGTGTGCAAGAAGTTTGGGCTGCATGTGGGTCGAATGATGCTAGCCTTCTTGGTTCTCAGCACTGGCATGTTTTGTTCATCCTCAGGTAAGTGAAAGGGCAGCTGTGGGTATAATAGGTCTTCTGATATTTCAGTTACATTGAGAGGAAGAACTTGTCTAGATGTCTGTTATATTTGTATAATATGTCAATAACTTGTAGAGCATTGTTATTTACATGGTCTCAGTTGACCTTTGAAACAATCCTATGGTTTTGTTAATAAGATATTAATTATCTTATTAACAAAATAAGATATTTTCTCATTCTGCAGGTGAGGATACTGAAACCTAGAAAGGTAAAATGACTTACTGAAACTCAAAGAATTCACAACTGGCATGACTGTAATTTTCATCAGGTTGATTTCTGTACATTATTGTATTTTTATCTGGCAAGGCTGAAAAACATAAGCACCCCCTCCTTTTCTTACTGTTAAAGGAAGGAAAATTATTTTGTTACTTTGCTTACAGAAGCTCTTTGTGCCTAAAAACTCTGTTCTTGATGGTTCTACTTTCTGCCCATTATCTGCAGTGTATTCTATGATGATATACATCATCTGGTGGGCTTTTTTACAGTAAGCATCTAGAAAATTAGAATAAAAACTGTAGTCTAGAGTGGTGGCTTTCAACTTGTACTGCCATTAAACATTTGTGTTACGAGCTAAGCCAAGGTGGCCAGCTGCCAAAGGGCAACCTGTTCCCAATTGTCCAGAAAAACTAAGTTACTAGATAATAATTGTCTCAACTTTAGTTTCTGTTTGTATGTACCAGAACTAGTATACACACTATACACAAAATATAGTATCCAGCACAAAAGTATATATTTACTTTTCTTTGTGACTGTATCAAAATCCAGTCTGTTGTTCTGCAGAGACCTCAGCTTTGCACCTGAATAACTTGGAAAACCACTGTCCTAAATGAGAATGTGCTCTACCCTTTGATCCCGCAGAGACCTGAGATTCCTCTGCTCCCTTTTTCCTCTACATGGGCAGCTGGAATCAACAGCTTGGAACATATTAACATTATTTAGCATTTATCTTGAAGGTTGTGCTTCACATGTTTGTTTTACTTGGCTATTTTTAAAGTGGTTCTTACGTGAGGGAGACATTTTAGTTTTGTAATCTCAGTTGAGTATGTTAAGGCACAGATGAGTTAAAGGCATCCTTTGATGCAGAGCCCCTGAACCCCTTGCTGAATTTCTTAAACATATCACCTGTTCATTGTGGCTCTTACTGGAATTCGTACTAATTTTTCATTCCTAGTGCTAGGTGAAGCACACCTCATACAGTTTGAAGAGGCAAGTCTGCATTTTAACTTAGAATTGTTAGAAACATTTTGGTCAAATATTACTGTTGCAGAAAGCACTCAGTCTTCTGCGGTGCACAACAGAGTAATGCTGGATGGAAGTAATTAGGGGACATCCAAAGGCCAAACCATGTATATTGATGGATGCAGGATGCAAAGCGGTGCTGCCACCCAATATTTGGCCCTTGAGAAGGCTTCCTAGAGTTCTTACAGGGTAAAGGTTAGTGCCAGAGCGATCTCAGGGACTGTCGAGATACACTTCTTCAGAAACAGATTGTTGGCAATGGCCCTAGTGGTCCCAAGTTTCTTGAAGCATATTCCATGCCTGGAAATAGAACCTGGGGGCATTCCTGGGGCACCTGGAATTCCGTGAGTTTTAGATTTGGGGTACAGGCCACGAGAGGAATGGAATGGTTGGTATTATATAATTGGATGATATGTCTGTACCTAAAAAACAGAAGTGAGGAAATAAGAAAACCATTGGACTTTTTAAATCACTTTACTGCCCATTTCTTATAAAGCATTGCTCAGATATGTTCCTGATTATTGACATGTTGCACTGTAGGTATGTTTTTAATAATTTATATCTAATAAATCTCAAACTCTTACCCTTCCCCCCTTTCTTTCCATTTCTTTACTCTTGCAGCATTCCTCCCTAGCAGCTTCTGTATGTACACTACGCTGATTGCCATGGCCGGCTGGTACATGGATAAGACTTCCATCGCCATACTGGGAGCAGCAGCTGGGGCGATCGTAGGCTGGCCATTCAGTGCTGCACTTGGGTAAGAAGCTAGGAGTTTGTCTTCCTTGGATCACTGGGCAGACAGTAAGTCTTAATGTTATCTTCATATTCTCTGGATAGGACCTAAAGTTAATTGGACCTGAAACATATTTCTCTTCCTGCTTATTTTTATGATGAATTCTTACAAGAATCGTGATGGTTTAGCATTGCTGTGTATTGGGCAAACCAGGCTCCTCTAAACCTTATAACTTTGCAAGAGAGATGCAATTATTAGTGCTTGATAAATGAGAAAGTGGACTCCAAGAAGCTGAGTAATTTGCCTTTAAGGTTATGTTTACTTTTGGATGCTGGCCTTTCTGACTCTACAGTTGATGTTTTTTCCACACTACACCACCCTGTGCTGTGCATTTTCCTGTTCGTCTGGGCTTGAAACCTGAGTTTCCTCTCAACCCTCCTTTCTTGTCCCAGCATCTTGTTCTCCAGGTCCCATAATATCTCTCATTTGTTTTGTATTCTTTGTTCCCATCACTTCTGCTCTATGTGCTGCCTTAAATTGTTGCCTGTACCACTAGTAATTTAGAAAAATATTTTAGTTTGGTAAGGTTATTATAGTAGTAGTACATATCTTTATTACTAAAACAAGTACCAGATTGTATGAAGCTAAAATAATTCTTAATTCTTTTTCCTCTAGTCAGTAGTCACCGCTAATAGTTTTGTGTATATCTTTCAAGAAACCCTTGTGAAGTAAATGCACACACACATGCCTATACCTACATATATACACTGATACCTAAGTTCTTAAGTAGAATTATACTGTACATGCATACGTCTTCTGTGGTACATAGATTTATATAGTTTTTTGTGTCACTTGCATAGTGTTCTGTTTTCTGGCTGCCATAATTTATTTAGACATTATCTTATTGGTAGACATTTGGTTTTCAGTTTTTTGCTGTCATATACTATGCTTATGACCTTTGTATATGTGTCTCTGCACTTGTGGAAATTTATGTAGTAAGTTTTTAGAAGGGGAGTTACTAAGCCAGAAGATAGGCATTTTAAATTTTCTTAATTGTCTTTTAAAGGCTGGTTTCCCCACCTCCAGTATTTTATTCTATTCTATCCTGCATGTCATCCTCACATTATCATATACATCAAGCGTTTGTGTGAGGCCTCCTCCGTACTTTCCACTCTCTCTTAACCATCTTAATCATTCCCATTTCTTTATATCTAGTCCAATAATCTCTTGAACTTCACTCATGTATTCCTAGCTGCCTGTTAGATGCCCCCATTTGTATAGGTGAACATTTACAAAACTGAACTCGTTACCTTCTCTCCATATCTAGTCCTTTACCTGTATTTCTGTCCTAGTAAATGGTACCACTGTCTACTCATTGCTTAGTAACCTGAAAATTATCTGTAGATAACACTCAAACTAAAGTTATCTTCTTAAAATGTAAATATGACTATATCACTCCCTGTTTTGTTTCAATCTCTGTAACAGCTTCCCCAATGCTCTGTGTCACAGAGGTTGGCAACCTGTGGCCAAATACTGCGGGCCTGTTTTTGTACAGCCCAAGAGCTAAGAAGTTTTTGCATTTTTAAAGCGTTATTAAAAAACAATACCTACACACATAAACTCAAAATAATATACACCAGAGACCATATGTGGCTTGCAACGCTTAACATATATACGCTCAGGTCCTTCAAATAAAAAGTTTGACAACTTTTGCTTTATGGTGTTCAGACTCTAATATGACTCGCAAAGCCCTAATCTTCCCTCTTTACCTTTCCAGCCTCCTTTTGTCAGTTCCCTCATTCCTTTCAATCTTCATTTCATCTACATTGAACTTCGGGTTCTCCCCAAATACTTCTGGGTGGCATGTTTTGATTGGTCTGCCTTTAGCTGAGGTAAGTGATTTCAGCATCACAGTCAGTCATTTAGCAGTCTACCATCATTTGTTCATACTCTGTGCTAGGCACTGCTCCTGTTGGGATAAATAAGACAGTTACGGTTCCTGCTCTTGTGGGGTTTGCATTTGAGTAGGAAAGATAGACATTGAACAAGTAACTAAAAGTATGATGGCCTATCAAAGAAATTACAGGTGCTATGGAAATTTAACTGTTGGAGAGACGACAAATGAAAATGTTAATGCAAAATTTAGATAATAGAATGTGGGAATTCAAATCATAGGAGATGTCCTGTGATAGCTAAGTGATAGAGTTGATATGCCATATAAATTCAGAGGTGGGAGACATTGAGTCTTCAAGTTTGTGGAGGAGGCAAAGGCAGAGTCGGATTCTGTGTAAACACATTGGTGTGGAGAGGGAGTCGTTTGTGACTGGAGCATGGGTAGGGCCTCTGACTACTGTCCTAGATTTGGAAGTCATGAATAAGGTGATGGTCCATGCAACAAAAGTGGAAGCACCTGTTGAGAAGATAAGTGTAGAGAGGAGTAGAAGTCTTCTTTTGGGAGATATGACCATGGTAGGACATCGCAATGGAGTAGGTGAAAAAGGGCTTAGAAAGGAGCACTAGGGAAGAAGCTGGAAAACAGGAGCAAGGGAGTCTAAACAGGAAGGAACAGATGCTTTGTGTCAGGTGCAGCAGGAAAACAAAGGGCCATGAAGCTGTGAAGAGATACTGGTCTGGCTGAGAGGAGGTTCCCATTGACCTCAGGTCAGTCTTGCTTGATGCAGGGTCTTAAGGGAGAAGTAGTAACGGCAGCATGCGCATGCCACTAGCTCAAGGAATTAAAGTGAAAAACACAGGAAATGCTGTTGGAAATGGGGATCTCTGAGAACAGAAGTCAGAGTTGTAATACTATCAACATCTTAATAAGTTATGGAAGGGAGAGATCAGTATTCATTTGGTAGGGTAGGTGTGGGACAGTAGGGCCCATTTATTTATAATTAATGTATTTTAAATGTCCATTACATATGAGTATATATAAGGTGGTGCTCCTTCTGTTTAAGCTCAGTATGTATATTTCTTGTGCATAATAGGATGCATAGCACTCTTATGGGTCCTGTGAAGAGATCAGTATATTAAAAAAACATTTTTTTTATTAAGGTATCATTGATACACACTCTTATGGAGGTTTCACAAAAAAAACAATGGTTATTCCATTCACACTTATTATCGAGTCCCCCCCCATACCCCATTGCAGGCACTGTCCATCAGTGTAGTAAGAAGCCACAGAGTCCCTATTTGTCTTCTCTGAGCTACAGTGTCTTCCCCGTGACCCAACACACACCATGTGCACCAATCATGATACCCCACAATTCCCTTCTCCCTCGCTCTCCACCTGCCCTCCCCCACCCCTCCCCTTTGGTAACCACTAGTCCGTTCTTGGTGTCTGTGAGTCTGCTGCTATTTTGTTCCTTTGGTTTTGCTTTGTTGTTTTACTCCACAAGTGAGGGAAATCATTTGGTATTTGTCTTTCTCTGCCTGACTTATTTCACTGAGCATAACACCCTCTAGTTCCATCCATGTTGTTGCAAATGGAAGGATTTGTTTCTTTCTTATGGCTGAATAGTATTCCATTGTGTATATGCACCAGATCTTCTTTATTCATTCATCTACTGATAGAAACTTAGTTGCTTCCATATCTTGGGTATTGTAAATAGTGCTGCGATAAACATAGAGGTGCATGTGTCTTTTTGAATCTGAGAAGTTTTTTTTTTTCTTTTCTTTTCTTTTTTATATAATTTATTTTGGTATCATTAATCTACAATTACATGTGCAATATTATGATTATTAAACTACCCCTTCATCAGGTCCCCCCCACCAACCCCATTACAGTCACTGTCCATCAGCGTAGTGAGATGCTATAGAATCACTACTTGTCTTCTCTGAGTTGTACAGCCCTCCCCGTGCCCCCCCAACATTACGTCTGCTAATCGTAATGCCCCTTTTTTCCCTCTTATCCCTCCCTTCCCACCCATTTTCCCCAGTCCCTTTCCCTTTGGTAACTATTAGTCCGTTCTTGGGTTCTGTGAGTCTGCTGCTGTTTTGTTCCTTTAGTATTTTTTCTTTGTTCTTATACTCCACATATGAGTGAAATCATTTGATACTTGTCTTTTTCGGCTTGGCTTATTTCACTGAGCATAATACCCTCTAGCTCCATCCATGTTGGTGCAAATGGTAGGATTTGTTTTCTTCTTATGGCTGAATAATATTACATTGTGTATATGTACCACATCTTCTTTATCCATTCATCTACTGATGGACACTTAGGTTGCTTCCATTTCTTGGCTATTGTAAATAGTGCTGCAATAAACATAGGGGTGCATCTGTCCTTTTCAAATTGGGCTGCTGCATTCTTAGGGTAAATTCCTAGGAGTGGAATTCCTGGGTCAAATGGTATTTCTATTTTGAGTTTTTTGAGGAACCTCCATACTGCTTTCCACAATGGTTGAACTAATTTGCATTCCCACCAGCAGTGTAGGAGGGTTCCCTTTTCTCCACATCCTCGCCAACATTTGTTGTTGTTTGTGTTTTGGATGTTGGCCATCCTCACTGGTGTGAGGTGATATCTCATTGTGGTTTTAATCTGCATTTCTCTGATGATTAGCGATGTGGAGCATCTTTTCATGTGCCTGTTGGCCATCTGAATTTCTTCTTTGGAGAAGTGTCTATTCATGTCCTCTGCCCATTTCTTAATTGGATTATTTGCTTTTTGTTTGTTGTGGTGCATGAGTTCTTTGTATATTTTGGATGTCAACCCTTGATCGATACGTATCATTTATGAATATATTCTCCCATACTGTAGGATGTATTTTTGTTCTACTGATGGTGTCCTTTGCTGTACAGAAGCTTTTCAGCTTGATATAGTCCCACTTGTTCATTTTTGCTTTTGTTTCCCTTGCCCGGGGAGATATGTTCATGAAGAAGTTGCTCATGTTTATGTCCAAGAGATTTTTGCCTATGTTTTTTTCTAAGAGTTTTATGGTTTCATGACTTACATTCAGGTCTTTGATCCACCTGAGTTTACCTTTGTGTATGGGGCTAGACAGTAGTCCAGTTTCATTCTCTTACATGTAGCTGTCCAGTTTTTCCAACACCAGCTGCTGAAGAGGCTGTCATCTCCCCATTGTATATCCAAGGCTCCTTTATCAAATATGAATTGACTGTATATGTTTGGGTTAATGTTTGGATTTTCTATTCTGTTCCACTGGTCTGTGGGTCTGTTTTTGTGCCAATACCAAATTGTCTTGATTACTGTGACTTTGTAGTAGAGCTTGAAGCCAGGGAGCGTAATTCCCCATTTTATTCCTCCTTCTCAGGATTGCTTTGGCTATTCGGTGTCTTTTGTGGTTCCATATGAATTTTAGAATTACTTGTTCCAATTCATTGAAGAAAGCTTTTGGTAGTTTGATAGGGATTGCATTGAATCTGTAGATTGCTTTAGGTAGTATAGCCATTTTGAAAATATTTATTCTTCTTAGCCAAGAGCATGGGATGCATTTCCATTTGTTAGTGTCCTCTTTAATTTCTCTTAGGAGTGTCTTGTAGTTTTCAGAGTATAGGTCTTTCACTTCCTTCATTAGGTTTATTCCTAGGTATTTTATTTTTTTTTTGATGCAATTGTGAATGGAATTGTTTTTCTGATTTCTCTTTCTGTTAGTTCATCATTAATGTATAGGAAAGCAACAGATTTCTGTGTGTTAATTTTGTATCCTGCAACTTTGCTGTATTCAGATATTATTTCCAGTAGTTTTGGAATGGAGTCTTTAGGGTTTTTTATGTAGAGTATCATGTCATCTGCAAATAGTGACAATTTGACTTCTTCTTTACCAATCTGGATGCCTTGTATGTCTTTGTATTGTCTGATTGATGTGGCTAGGACCTCCAGTACTACGTTGAATAACAGTGGAGAGAGTGGACATCCCTGTCTTGTTCCCGATCTTAGATGAAAAGCTTTCAGTGTCTCGCCGTTAAGTATGATGTTAGCTGTGGGTTTGTCATATATAGCCTTTATGGTGTTGAGGTACTTGCCCTCTATACCCACTTTGTTGAGAGTTTTAATCATGAATGGATGCTGAATTTTGTCAAATGCTTTTTCAGCATCTATGGAGATGATCATGTGGTTTTTGTTCTTCTTTTTGTTGATGTGGTGGATGATGTTGATGGATTTTCGAATGTTGTACCATCCTTGCATCCCTGGGATGAATCCCACTTGATCATGGTGTATGATCCTCTTGATGTATTTTTGAATTCGGTTTTCTAATATTTTGTTGAGTGTTTTTGCATCTACGTTCATCAGGGATATTGGTGTGTAATTTTCTTTTTTGGTGAGGTCTTTGCCCAGTTTTGGTATTAGAGTGATGCTGGCTTCACAGAATGAGTTTGGAAGTATTCCCTCCTCTTCTATTTTTTGGAAAACTTTAAGGACAATGGGTGTTATTTCTTCTCTATATGTCTGGTAGAATTCAGAGGTGAATCCATCAGGTCCAGGGGTTTTGTTCTTGGGTAGTTTTTTGATTACTGCTTCAATTTTGTTGCTGGTGATTGGTCTGTTTAGTTTTTCTGTTTCTTGCTCGGTCAATCTTGGGAGGTTGTATTTTTCTAAGAAGTTGTCCATTTCTTCTATGTTTTCCAGCTTATTAGCATATAGATTCTCATAATATTCTCTTATGATTCTTTGTATTTCTGTGTGGTCCGTCGTTATTTTTCCTTTCTCATTTCTGATTCTGTTTATATGTGTATATTCTCTTTTTCTCTTAATGAGTCTGGCTAGGGGTTTATCTATTTTGTTTATTTTTTCAAAGAACCAGCTCTTGGTTTCATTGATTTTTTTCAATTGTTTTATTCTCAATTTTATTTATTTCTTCCCTGATCTTTATTATGTCCCTCCTTCTGGTGACTTTGGGCCACATTTGTTCTTCTTTTTCCAATTTCAGTAATTGTGTCTTTAGACTGTTCATTTGTGGATGTTCTTCCTTCTTTAAATAGGCCTGGATTGCAATATACTTTACTCTTAGGACTGCCTTTGCTGCGTCCCACAGAAGTTGTGGCTTTGTGTTGTTGTTGTCATTAGTCTCCATATATTCTTTGATTTCTGTTTTGATTTGGTCATTAACGCATTGATTAATTAGGATAATGTTGTTAAGTCTCCATGTATTTGTGAGCCTTTTTGATTTCTTTCTAAAATTTATTTCTAGTTTTATACCTTTGTGATCTGAGAAGTTGGTTGGTAGGATTTCAATATTTTTGAATTTACTGAGGTTCTTTTTGTGGCCTAGTATGTGGTCTATTCTGGAAAATGTTCCATGTGCACTTGAGAAGAATGTGTATCCTGTTGCTTTTGGGTGTAGAGTTCTGTAGATGTCTGTTAGGTCCATCTGTTCTAGTGTGTTGTTCAGTGCCTCTGTGTCTTTACTTATTTTCTGTCTGGTTGATCTGTCCTTTGGAGTGAGTGGTGTGTTGAAGTCCCCTAAAATGAATACATTGCTTTCTATTTCCTCCTTTAATTCTCTTAGTATTTGTTTTACATATGCCGGCGCTCTTGTGTTGGGTGTGTATATATTTATAATGGTTATACCCTCTTGTTGGACTGACCCCTTTATCATTATGTAATGTCCTTCTTTATCTCTTGCTACTTTCTTCGTTTTGAAGTCTATTTTGTCTGATACAAGTACTGCAACCCCTGCTTTTTTCTCTTTGTTGTTTGCATGAAATATCTTTTTCCATCCTTTCACTTTTAGTCTGTGTATATATTTGGGTTTGAGGTGAGTCTCTTGTAAGCAGCATTTAGATGGGTCTTGCTTTTTTATCCATTCTGTTAGTCTGTGTCTTTTGATTGGTACATTCAGTCATTTCACATTTAAGGTGATTATCGATAGATATATACTTATTGCCATTGCTGGCTTTAGATTTGTGGTTACCAAAGGTTCAAGGGTTGCTTCTTTACTGTCTAACAATCTAACTTAACTTTGTTGTTAAGTTATTGTAAACACCATCTGATGTTTTTTTATTTCTCTCCCTTCTTATTCTTCCTCCTCCATTCTTTCTATACTAGGTGTTTTATTCTTTGCTTTTAGTTAGTATTTGGATGGTCTGCTTTCTTTGCTATGATTTTATTTTCTCTGGTGACATCTTTTTAGCCTTAGGGGTGCTTCCATCTAGAGCAGTCCGTTTAAGATATCCTGTAGTGGTTGTTTATGAGAGGCAAACTCTCTCAACTTTCGTTTGTCTGGAAATTGTTTAATCCCTCCATCATATTTAAATGATAATCATGCTGGATACAATATTCTTGGTTCGAGGCCCTTCTGTTTCATAATGTTAAATATATCATGCCATTCTCTTCTGGCCTGTAAGGTTTCTGTTGAGAAGTGTGATGATAGTCTGATGGGTTTTCCTTTGTAGGTGATCGTTTTTCTCTCTCTAGCTGCCTTTAATACTCTGTCTTTATCTTTGATCTTGGCATCTTAATTATTATGTGTCTTGGTGTTGTCTTCCTTGGGTCCCTTGTGTTGGGAGATCTGTGGGCTTCCGTGGACTGTGAGACTATTTCCTTCCCCTGCGAGGGAAAGTTTTCAGCAATTATTTCTTCAAAGACACTTTCTATCCCTTTTTCTTTCTCTTCTTCCTCTGGTACTCCTATAATGCGAATATTGTTCTGTTTGGACTGGTCACCCACGTTCTCTTAATATTCTTTCATTCCTAGAAATCCTTTTATCTCTCTCTGCCTTAGGTTCTCTGTATTCCTTTTCTCTGATTTGTATTCCATTAACAGTCTCTTGCATCTCATCCAGTCTGCTGTTAAGCCCGTCGATGGCTTGTCTGATTTCTGCATTGGCTTTCCTCACTCCCTCCCTCAGCTCTTGCACATTTCTCTGTAGGTCCATCAGCATGGTTATGAGTTTTATTCTGAATTCTTTTTCAGGAAGACTGTGCATTTCCATCCCTTCAGGCTCCCTCTTTGGGGTTGTCTGGTTGATTTTATTCTGGACCATATTCCTCTGTCTTTTCATGGCTATAGAAGTGGTCGCTGGTAGTTCCCACGTATGTCAGGTGGGCTCTTTAAGACCACCTCTTGAGGTGCCGAGTCCTCTTGGGTTTAGCTGCACGCTGTGCGCTTTCCTGTGTATTCTGGTCTCTGTTAGGAATAGCTGTATTTGCTGTATTTTTGTAGATAAATATAGTGTTGGGACGAGATTTCTGCCGCCCTGCTCATGCTGCCATCTTCCCGCAAGTCCAGAAGTTGTTTTCTTTGGGTAAATTCCTAGGAGTTGAATTCCCAGGTCTATGGTATTTCTATTTTTAGTTTTTTGAGGAACCTGTATATTGCTTTCCACAATGGTTGAACTTGTTTACATTCCCACCAGCAGTGTAGAAGGTTTCCCCTTTCTCTGCATCCTTGCCAGCGTTTGTTGTTCCTAGTCTTTTCTATGTTGTTCATCCTAACTGGTGTGAGGTGATATGAGATATCAGTATATTTTTGAGAAGACATCTCTTCACGTCCCAGCTTTCTTCCCTTGCTTTTTCTGCTAGAGACGTTTTTTTCTCAGTTCAGCATGAGGTATGTATGAATCCGATCTGTTTGATTCTGTGTTATATTATGTTTAACTCCTCACTTTCTGTTGCTCTGTTAAATAGTTTACCTATTGCCTTTGATTTGCTGGTCATGAAATGCAGATGGAAGAGTTTTTTTCATTGGTCACTGGTGGCCCTGATACTCTTTCTGGTGAGTTTTCTTTTTTTCTTGTTTTGTTCTAAAGTTTCAGTGAAAGGAATTTTGATGTGGGAAAGACAACATTAAGACCTAATTCAGTTTTTCATTTTGAAGTTTACACTTTTAGCATTGGGAAAATGTTTTTCCAGAGTGAAACTCATTTGCGATATATTTTCTGCTCTGTTTTAGGTGCCAGTGGTGGTCATTGACAGCTACTATTATGGAAAGTTGGTGGTTACACCACTCAACATTGTTTTGTATAATGTTTTTACGCCTCATGGACCTGATCTTTATGGTAAGGCCATAATGAAATTGGGGAACAGTTAGGAGATAGTGTAATGTGTCTGAGCTTCAATACTCATGTTATCAAATATAGCATTTCTTTGTTGGTAATCTTTTAATTTAAAAATAAACAACATTTGAATTTAGCGCAGTGATGATAAGTAGCCACTGAGCATTCCTCCTGGATCGACATGATACTCAGATGCGATTTGCCATTAGGTTTGTCTGTCACTCTCGGTCTCATAGTATTAGGGACTGTCGTGTATGCCATGGCTTTTCATCGTACTCTTTGTAATTAAAAGTCACTTTTCTCTTTTCTCATTAAAAATCATTATTATAACAAAAATAAGGAAATTACAGCATTCATAATCATACCACTTCCAAATAGATGTTAAGTTCTTGGGAGTATATTCCTTCAGACATTTTTTATACAGGCCGACTGCAGAGATTTGCAGGTTCAGTTCCAGACCACCACAATACAGCGAATATCATAGGAAAGCGAGGCAAAATTTTCTGGTTTCCCAATGCAGACACAAGTTGTGTTTACACTGTGCTATAGTCTGTTAAGTGTGCAACAGCATTGTTTCTAAGCAAACAATGTATATATACCTTAATTTAAAAATACTTTATTGCTAAAAAATGTTAACCATCATCTGAGCTTTCAGTGAGTCATAACCCCTTGTTCTGGGGAGGGCCTTGCCTGGTTGGGTGCTGATTCGTCACGGTGATGGTTGCTGCACGGTGGGGCGGCCGCGGCAAGTCCTTAAAATAAGACAACTGAGGTTTGCTGCGTTGACTGACTCTCCCTTTCATGAACGATGTTTCTGCAGCATGTGATGCTGTTTGACAGCATTTCACCCACAGTAAAACCTCTTTCACAATTGGAGTCTGCACAAACCCTGCACTGCTTTATCAACTAAGTTTGTGTAAAATTCTCAATCCTTTGTCATCATTTCAACAGTTTTCGCCAGGAGTAGATTCCATCTCAAGAACCCTGTTTCTTTGCTCACACATAAGCAGCAACTCCTCATTGTTCCAAGTTTTATCATGGGATTGCAACCAATTCAGTCACATCTTCAGGCTCCACTTTTAATTCTAGCTCTCTTGCTGTTTCCACCACATCTGCAATGACTTTCTCCACTGAAGTTTTGAGCCCTTCAAAGTCATCCATGAGGGTTGGGATCACTTTCTTCCAAACTCAAGTTACTGTTCATATTTTGACCTCAGAATCACAAATGTTCTAGGTAGCATCTAAACTGTGAATCCTTTCCAGAAGGTTTTCAATTTACTTTGCCCAGATCCATCAGAGGAATCTATCTATGGCAGCTAGAGCCTTACAAAATGTATTTCTTAAATAATAAGACTTGGAAGCTGAAGTTACTCTTTGACTCACGGGCAGCAGAGTGGCTGTTGTGTTAGCAGGCATGAAAGCAACACTGACCTCATTGTCCATCTGCATCAGAGCTCTTGGGTGACCAGGTGCCTTGTCAATGAGCAATAATATTTTTTTTCTTTTTTTTTTGATGTGGTTGTTTTTTTTAATATAATTTATTTTATTATCATTAATCTACAATTACATGTGCAATATTATGGTTATTAAACTACCCCTTCATCAGGTCCCCCCCACCAACCCCATTACAGTCACTGTCCATCAGCGTACTGAGATGCTATAGAATCACTACTTGTCTTCTCTGAGTTGTACAGCCCTCCCCGTGCCCCGCCAACATTACATCTGCTAATCGTAATGCCCCTTTTTCCCTCTTATCCCTCCCTTCCCACCCATGTTCCGCAGTCCCTTTCCATTTGGTAACTATTAGTCCGTTCTTGGGTTCTGTGAGTCTGCTGCTGTTTTGTTCCTTCAGTATTTTTTCTTTGTTCTTATACTCCACATATGAGTGAAATCATTTGATACTTGTCTTTTTCGGCTTGGCTTATTTCACTGAGGATAATACCCTCTAGCTCCATCCATGTTGTTGCAAATGGTAGGATTGATTTTCTTCTTGTGGCTGAATAATATTCCATTGTGTATATATACCACATCTTCTTTATCCATTCATCTACTGATGGACACTTAGGTTGCTTCCATTTCTTGACTATTGTAAATGGTGCTGCGATAAACATAGGGGTGCATCTGTCTTTTTCAAATTGGGCTGCTGCATTCTTAGGGTAAATTCCTAGGAGTGGAATTCCTGGGTCAAATGGTATTTCTATTTTGAGTTTTTTGAGGAACCTCCATACTGCTTTCCACAATGGTTGAACTAATTTGCAGTCCCACCAGCAGTGTAGGAGGGTTCCCTTTTCTCCACATCCTCGCCAACATTTGTTGTTGTTTGTTTTTTGGATGTTGGCCATCCTCACTGGTGTGAGGTGATATCTCATTGTGGTTTTAATCTGCATTTCTCTGATGATTAGCGATGTGGAGCATCTTTTCATGTCCCTGTTGGCCATCTGAATTTCTTCTTTAGAGAAGTGTCTATTCACTTCCTCTGCCTAATTCTTAATTGGATTATTTGCTTTCTGTTTGTTAAGGTGCATGAGTTCTTTATATATTTTTGATGTCAGCCCTTTATCAGATACGTTTTTTATGAATATATTCTCCCATACTGTAGGATGTCTTTTTGTTCTACTGATGGTGTCCTTTGCTGTACAGAAGCTTTTCAGCTTGATATAGTCCCACTTGTTCATTTTTGCTTTTGTTTCCCTTGCCCGGGGAGATATGTTCATGAAGAAGTTGCTCATGTTTATGTCCAAGAGATTTTCGCCTATGTTTTTTTCTAAGAGTTTTATGGTTTCATGACTTACATTCAGGTCTTTGATCCACCTTGAGTTTACCTTTGTGTATGGGGCTAGACAGTAGTCCAGTTTCATTCTCTTACATGTAGCTGTCCAGTTTTTCCAACACCAGCTGCTGAAGAGGCTCTCATCTCCCCGTTGTATATACAAGGCTCCTTTATCAAATATGAATTGACTGTATATGTTTGGGTTAATGTTTGGATTTTCTGCTCTGTTCCACTGGTCTGTGGGTCTGTTTTTGTGCCAATACCAAATTGTCTTGATTACTGTAGCTTTGTAGTAGAGCTTGAAGTCAGGGAGCATAATTCCCCCTGTTTAGTTCCTCCTTCTCAGGATTGCTTTGGCTGTTCGGGGTCTTTTGTGATTCCTTATGAATTTTAGAATTACTTGTTCCAATTCATTGAAGAAAGCTGTTGGTAGTTTGATAGGGATTGCGTTGAATATGTAGATTGCTTTAGGTAGTATAGCCATTTTGAAAATATTTATTCTTCTTAGCCAAGAGTATGGGATGCATTTCCCTTTTTTAGTGTCCTCTTTAATTTCTCTTAGGAGTGTCTTGTAGTTTTCAGGGTACAGGTCTTTCACTTCCTTCGTTAGGTTTATTCCTAGGTATTTTATTCTTTTTGATGTAATTATGAATGGAATTGTTTTTCTGATTTCTCTTTCTGTTAGTTCATCATTAATGTATAGGAAAGCAACAGATTTCTGTGTGTTAATTTTGTATCCTGCAACTTTGCTGAATTCAGATATTAGGTCTAGTAGTTTTGGAATGGAGTCTTTAGGGTTTTTTATGTACAGTATCATGTCATCTGCAAATAGTGACAATTTGACTTCTTCTTTACCAGTCTGGATGCCTTGTATGTCTTTGTTTTGTCTGATTGCTGTGGCTAGGACATCCAGTACTACGTTGAATAACAGTGGAGAGAGTGGGCATCCCTGTCTTGTTCCCGATCTAAGATGAAAAGCTTTCAGCGTCTCGCCGTTTAGTATGATGTTAGCTGTGGGTTTGTCATATATAGCCTTTATGATGTTGAGGTATTTGCCCCCTATACCCATTTTCTTGAGCGTTTTAATCATGAATGGATGCTGAATTTTGTCAACTGCTTTTTCAGCATCTATGGAGATGATCATGTGGTTTTTGTTCTTCTTTTTGTTGATGTGGTGGATGATGTTGATGGATTTTCGAATGTTGTACCATCCTTGCATCCCTGGGATGAATCCCACTTGATCATGGTGTATGATCCTCTTGATGTATTTTTGAATTCGGTTTTCTAATATTTTGTTGAGTATTTTTGCATCTACGTTCATCAGGGATATTGGTCTGTAATTTTCTTTTTGGTGAGGTCTTTGCCCGGTTTTGGTATTAGAGTGATGCTGGCTTCATAGAATGAGTTTGGAAGTATTCCCTCCTCTTCTATTTTTTGGAAAACTTTAAGGAGAATGGGTGTTATTTCTTCTCTATATGTCTGGTAGAATTCAGAGGTGAATCCATCAGGCCCGGGGTTTTGTTCTTGGGTAGTTTTTTGATTACCAATTCAATTTCGTTGCTGGTGATTGGTCTGTTTAGTTTTTCTGTTTCTTGCTTGGTCAGTCTTGTAAGGTTGTATTTTTCTAAGAAGTTGTCCATTTCTTCTATGTTTTCCAGCTTGTTAGCATATAGATTCTCATAATATTCTCTTATGATTCTTTATATTTCTGTGGGGTCCGTCGTGATTTTTCCTTTCTCATTTCTGATTGTGTTTATGTGTGTAGATTCTCTTTTTCTCTTAATGAGTCTGGCTAGGGGTTTATCTATTTTGCTTATTTTTTCAAAGATCCAGCTCTTGGTTTTATTGATTTTTTCTATTGTTTTATTCTTCTCAAGTGCACATGGAACATTTTCCAGAATAGACCACATACTAGGCCACACAAAGAACCTCAGTAATTTCAAAAATATTGAAATCCTACCAACCAACTTCTCAGATCACAAAGGTATAAAACTAGAAATAAATTTTAGAAAGAAATCAAAAGGCTCACAAATACATGGAGACTTAACAACACTCTCCTAATTAATCAATGGGTTAACGACCAAATCAAAACAGAATCAAAGAATATATGGAGACTAATGACAACAACAACACAAAGCCACAACTTCTGTGGGACGCAGCAAAGGCAGTTCTAAGAGGAAAGTATATTGCAATCCAGGCCTATTTAAAGAAGGAAGAACATTCCCAAATGAATAGTCTAAAGACACAATTACTGAAATTGGAAAAAGAAGAACAAATGAGGCCCAAAGTCACCAGAAGGAGGGACATAATAAAGATCAGAGAAGAAATAAATAAAATTGAGAAGAATAAAACAATAGAAAAATCAATGAAACCAAGAGCTGGTTCTTTGAAAAAATAAACAAAATAGATAAACCCCTAGCCAGATTCACTAAGAGAAAAAGAGAATCTACACACATAAACACAATCAGAAATGAGAAAGGAAAAATCATGATGGACCCCACAGAAATACAAAGAATCATAAGAGAATATTATGAGAATCTATATCCTAACAAGCTGGAAAACATAGAAGAAATGGAAAACTTCTTACAAAAATACAACCTTCCAAGACTGACCAAGCAAGAAACAGAAAAACTAAAGAGACCAATCACCAGCGACGAAATCGAATTGGTAATCAAAAAACTACCCAAGAACAAAACCCCCGGACCAGATGGATTCACCTCTGAATTCTACCAGAAATACAGAGAAGAAATAACACCAATTTTCCTTAAAGTTTTCCAAAAAATAGAAGAGGAGGGAATACTTCCAAACTCATTCTATGAAGCCAGCATCACTCTAATAACCAAACTGGGCAAAGACCTCACCAAAA